>QJNY01000151.1:31379-154338 GCA_004155945.1 Monosporascus sp. mg162
TGGGGATGGCGAACCGGTAATGGCTGCTTCACGTCCGTATATGTTCTCAGTGGCCACAACGCGTCAGCACCCACCAAGTTTTACTCAGTACTGACGCCTTGGGGCCCTCTAGCGGATATACGCGTGGCATTGCTAGCTAGCCTTTGCGTCGGTAGGATGCGCGGCATCAGCGCGGTGTCGGTATGGGGACCGATACTCCCAGAGTTATGGTTTGCTGACCGGGGAAAGCTGGTCGGCTGTACTACCCTACAAGAACAGCATGAAATTGACCCCGCCCTGGGGGAGGCAGCTTTTACTATTACTGTCTTGGAAAACATCGCGATAACAATTAAGAAGTGATACTGTAAGAATGCATCGCATGGCGTGGTCCCGGTTGCACTCCGGATGCAGTGTTACATTCATGGTGGGGAGAACGCGCGCCTTCGTTGTTCAGCCAACATACCTACATCCAAGTTAGCGGGCGCGAGACGAACGAATGAGGTACACAGTAATCGAGCCCGATCGACCACCGAAGGCCGGTTGCTGCGGCTGCGGAGGCCCATAAAGCATCGTCTATGAAAGCCCTGAAGGGATCTACGAAGTGGGAGGCCAGTTAGGGACAATTTGTCGATTAGTGTTGCCTCCTATGTTCTAATCGCTCGAAGATTCCACCACACAAAAAGGATGCTGACGCTTCACGGAGTACGAACTTCAATTGATGGCGCTTTAACGTGCCTGCCCATCGGATGCTATCAAGCCATGCAACCATCCATCTGACATGTACAGACCCCAAGTCTCGTGCCCTGTCACTTGCCCGATCCGTAAGCTGCTAACCTCTTCAAATATCGTGTTCCGCAAGCCCCCTTGATCAGGGCTCGTTCAGACTGCCACCTTGCTACACAGAAACTGCAGTTTGCAGCTATACGCGAGAGGACATGCGCCTTTTTTTCGTGGAAGGCGACGTTCGATCGCCCTGTCCGACCTCGACCCAACATTTGTGTTCCTCTGGACGCGAACTCTTTAACTCTGGGGCTGAAAGGCCTGCACAACGGCAGATTTCGTCATGCCCAGATATATGTACATCTTACGTGTAGAGTATTCCCGGCTTCTTATTTAATGTAGTAAAACGGATTGACCTGGCCTCGAATTGAAGCGTCGCCTTCTTAGCCCAGGGCAAAACCGGGAAAGTCGACGGTTCCATAACTACATATAGTTAGGAGGGGTTGCATCCGGGAACCCGTTGCTCAGCACCAACGAGCGACTCCGCATTCAACATCATCGCCGCGGAGCTGCACCAATAGACGAAGGAATCGTCCAGGTACTGGCAGTAGTCGTCAACAAAACTCTGACAGTCTACTCTACAGGGCGCTTGGCTGGTTCTACATACGTCAAGGCCGCCAACGGTCCATGAGCCAGCCATCGGCTACGCTATGCTTGAATTAGGATAGTGGGCCATTGAAGTCAGCCAGCCGGTACTTGGCAGCTTAATCTGAAGGATGTACCTAGTCTATATGACACCAAAAATAACCACCCTACGAGCGTGATCACGACTGAATACGAAGAAGCAAGCCTCTCTCGCTGTTCGCGGGTACGACGTCGCCAAGAGTACTGCGAATAGGGGTAAACAGCCCCATCAATCGTCTTGATGAATACCTAGTCAGATGCGCCGCCGGTGTCACTTTTCCTAAAAGATAGAAGAGAGAGTGTGCATTAATTGGAACCCCCGAACCGTTGGCGCCGCTCGCTCTTTTTGGTGTTTCGGTCGGATACATACATATACTTTTCTAATTTGCTTTCCACACCGCGCTTGAATATTGATAGTCGCAAAGAAACCGAATATTCGACAGTATGACGAGTCACATTAAATGCGCAAGAAGGGCGGCGCAAGGCTGGGACAGACATTCTTTTTTATTGTTGAGTTACTCCTGCGTTGCCCGCCGGAAAGCGAAGGTTAGCATTAGCGCACCTTCAACCCCCCCTGGAGGGGCATCTCTCAAACAATTGTTTCACCCATGAACCGCCTCGGACGTAGGTAATTATATCTCATTCCTTTACCGTACGTGCGAACACCCGCTACAGAAGAAGGCGTATTGGCAATCGCCAGAATAAATTGCAGGTGTATACAACGCCTTATTGGGCTCGAACTGACCATCCCAGGTACATACCCGGATACCCAGATACCACCCCACCTTGGCCCATACGATAACGACCCGCATCCTGGAAAGTGATGACAGACCACAAAGTCCGGCACTCAGCCGTCGGTGAACTCAGCCGCCGCGGCGAATTTGTAGGAGGCAGGTGTGTATGGCACTCTTTGTTGATTACCTAGAGGCCAGTGGGCTGCAATTCCAATTAATATCCCGTGCGCCAATTATGTAGGTATTGTACATTGCGACGCGTATACCCGGGTTTCTCAACCTTCCAGTCGAATGGGAAGCTATATGAGAAAATGTTACTTGGAATAGTTGACCGAGACCTGCGGTGATGATTCCTTGCTTGAGGTACCTGGACTGACAAGTGTTACAAATGTTACCAACCACGAGCTTTAAGCTGCCGAGTTAGTCCCATGCTACCAACTGATTCGCTCCCCACAAATCCATGCACGGTAGGCTTTTACCACCCAGCCCCCGCCCCCCCCTTCCCTTGGCAGGTGGTTGATACAAAATTTCGTGGTGCCCTAAATAAACTAAAGACCTTGCAGGAGACTCCGATGGAAAACAGAATGTATAAGAATTGGAAAAATGCTATTTACATAAAAGGAATAACTAAAAACAATCTAGAACTTCCAGTATATGGCTACTTGTTAAAATTAGTAAGTTATTGTCCAAGGAATTGGTGGACGGTTAGTTAAAGGTGCGCGAATTTTGGTATCCATCACCTGTCCGGTACCAAACAGCGCTACAACTTCGTACTCAAGACACCCGGCTGCAAGGACAAGGCAGGGAATTAGAAGGAAAAATATAAAGATACGTACTGGATAATATGCCCTGAAACACTAGGGCAAAGTATCTTCTCCAGTGGGTTTGTACCTGGCAGTCAGCCTGCCCTGGAATAACTGAAGGAAAGACTTGGAACCGGGAACAATCGAACAAAACGTGCTCGCTTCCCTTCCATCCCTCCCTGCCCACCCATCTCGACTGCTTTTCTCTATTTCGGTCTCTACGGATAATGAGCGGCCGTCGTCGCCATCATCACTCTTTTGACTCTGGCCCTGGAGAAGACGAACCCCTGGACAACCCAAACGACACGTACGACGCTCTTTCGCATCGCCAGTACAATCATCATCATCATCGACAAGAACAGCAGCGGCAACAAGCCTCTCCTCAACGGCGACATCATCATTCGCGACACCCACCCAACCACACTGGAGCGCATCCAGACTCGGCATTTAGCCATCCACAGCCAGGCCGCAACAGAAGGAACAGCGGAGGACCAGGGAGAGCTCCCGTCGGACTTGGTACTGGTGCTGGAGTAGGAGCCGTGACTGTTGGAGTAGAAGAAGAGACGGCGCCCGTCCCACCACCACACCGAGAAAACGTCGATCGATCCTGGGGAGTCGAAGAAAGCGAGACATATCAACCACCTAAGGACAACGTCACCCCCGACGTTGACAATTTCAGCGAGGCTGCCGCTGGGGGCATGCCAGGTTTGGCTTACACCATCGCAGAGAGAAATCCCCGCGAGAGCGGACTCGACGCCATGAGCGGTTACCATCAACAACAGCCCCCTCCCCAAAATCCCTATCCGCAATCTTACGAGAGGCCACCGCCCCAATCTTCTTCACCCTACGACCAATACAATGAACAAGGCTATGATACTGGCGGATACTATCGTGGAGCCTATGATCAGAGAGGCTACGATCAGACACCGTCCTCAGGTCACGCTTATGCCGGCAGCCATGGTGTTTATGATACCTCCTCACCCAGCCTTGCAGCCCCGGGTACCGCGACTCCCGCAAGAAGTCATCACAGCTACCAGAGCTACTCCAGCGATCCATTTGGAGATCCACATGCCGTCTATAGTCAGAGGCTGGATCCATCACTAGGGCAGTTCAACCCTAACGACATCGATGATGACGGTGACGATGGACTCGAATACCGACGTCCGACTCGCAATAGTATGCTGAGCACCGGTAATTCGAGCAACAGCGGTGTAAATGCCGCAGCCGCTGGCGCCGCGGGCGGTGCCGCTGCTGGTGGTGTCTTGGGGGGCCTTATAGGCAAGAACCGCAACAATCAAGTCAACTATGGCCCGGTAGGCAATGTAGGTCCTGGCGGCAGTAGCTACGATCTGGGCAACAGAGCGGAGAAGTCTTCGGACTGGATAACAAAGCAGAACAAAAGTAAGAAGAGACGGAAGTGGTGCGTTATTATACTTGTCGGGTTTGTCATTGTCGGTGCCATTGTAGGAGGTATCGTCGGGAGAACGTTGATGCAGAACCGCAAATCCGGCAATAGTAGCCCCTTGGGCCAGTCGGCCGTGGACGATGAGGCCCAGAATGGAGACCTCGACATAAACTCGCCCGAGATCAGGGAATTGATGAACAATCCCGACCTGCACAGAGTATTCCCCGGCGTCGATTATACGCCCATCAACGTTCAATACCCCGAGTGCATCCACAACCCGCCGTCACAGAACAATGTCACCCGCGACGTCGCTGTTCTCTCGCAGCTCACCAATACGATTCGCCTGTACGGTACCGACTGTAACCAGACCGAGATGGCCATACATGCCCTCAACCAGCTGCAACTCAAGGACGAGGTGAAAATATGGATGGGCGTGTGGCAGGACGGGAACGATACGACGAACAAGCGTCAGCTCGAACAGATGTGGACCATCCTCGACACATACGGCGACTCGTACTTCAAAGGCATCATCGTCGCCAACGAGATTCTTTTCCGCCAGGAGATGACGGCCAGACAGCTCGGCGACTTGTTGGACACGGTGCGGAGCAACCTGAGCGATCACAACTGGAACCTGCCCGTAGCCACGAGTGACCTTGGCGACGACTGGACGCCCGCTCTAGGCGAGCTTAGCGACTACATCATGGCGAACATTCACCCCTTCTTTGCCGGGGTCGACGCCAGGGACGCGGCGAGCTGGACGTACAGCTTCTGGGAAAACCAAAACGGCCCGATCTGGAAGGAAGACACGGAGAGAAACATTATATCCGAGATTGGCTGGCCCACCAAGGGCGGTAGAAGCTGCGGTTCTGCAACCGTGACTGACTGTCCGAACGGCTCTGTTGCGGGCATTGACGAATTGAACCAGCTGCTTGACGACTGGGTCTGCCCGGCCCTCAACAACGGCACCAACTACTTCTGGTTCGAGATGTTCGATGAGCCCTGGAAGGTAAGGTTTAACGAGGACGGCAGGCGGTGGGAGGACCAATGGGGGCTCATGGACGTCAACCGGAACCTGAAGCCGGGCGTCAGGATCCCGGACTGTGGCGGGAGGACGGTCGGAAACGCGGCTTAGAGTATCTCTCATGCTGAAATCGATGGAACCTGGTTTTGGGGCGTTCTTTCGACACCAGCCAATCTGGAAGGAGGCGCGGCGCCCTTTTTACGAGGCATGGCCAGTTTATGAGCGAGGAATGTTATGAGATGGTGAATGGTCTGACACAGCGTTATGGCGGATCTCAGAGCCCACTTCGAACTAATAACAATTTCTCCAAGGTGATGTGCGGCGGCGATGTATTCCTTCCCGCTACGTACACGTGACTAGCTCAGAGACGGAGGCAGACAGGCGTTGTTAGCCTGTACGGGTGGAGGGACGGATAGATATACGGGATCGACTGGTGGATGGCTAGACGGAAATACCACTACGGAGGCGTCACCCCGATCATGGCCGCGGGCCCAACTAGAGCACGAGCGGAGGCCATCAAAACGAAACTCATATCCGAACCAACCATCGCTAGTCAAGAAAGGAGAAAGCCAGATTTATGTTCCTCACGACATGGTGTATGGGAAGCACTCTTTGGTAATGGATGATCGACGGTCTGACGGACGGTGTGACGCGGTTTGGTTCTGTATGTATTGTATTAAACGATTTGAGCAGCCGAGTTATTCGTTTTTCTTTTTCTCTTCTTGCTTGACGGACTCGAGCATATGGCGCGCGTATCCCGGTAGCTGACATAATGAATGAAGTTTGTATGTATGGGCTTCCTTTTTCGGGCGGGCTCTGGGAAGTTTATGGTACTACTGTGGCTCGGGCAGTGGCTGGGGAGGGGGCTAGGGATCTTTATATGGAAAGTACCTCTATTCTCTCTAAGAATGCGGACGGACGAGGTTCTCGGCAGGAAGCGATGAGCTTACCCTGGAAGGTTTAGTATGTAAAGACGTACAAGGTAGACTCAGGTAGGAAGGCAGGGAATCTCGAGGAGTGTCAAATTGATGCTCTATTCGAGCTATGGACTTCCTGCAACAGCTGGATGGCAGTAGAGCTATATATATATTCATGAATAACCGTATGAATAACCGTATCAGTCGCTTAGTATTCCCCGATTTCCGTGGGAATTTATATAAGGTTATTCAAGGATATAAAGGTTCTTCCTTAAACTTAACCTTTTTTAAAGTTACTCTAACGGATTCCTAAATTCTCGGTATGATTACACTACATTTAACGCTCTGGAAACGCTGAATTAATGGCATACCCTGGACAAGAAGGGGTTGAATACTTGTTAGATCCGTACTAATTCACCCGCTCGGAGGGCTTGGGGAACACGGATACCTGACAAGAGATGTGGGCCTTCATGCCCCTATCTTTACCCTTATTCCCACACGTCGGATCCGGCTCCCGTGCATAACCACTACCTTATCCAGGCTGTGGAGCATATGTGGAATGGTATATTAGAGATATTTGACGATATTTGGGAATTATACACAGCAGGAAGCAATTTACTTCGAGTCCTTATGCATAGTTTCGACCTTGGCAGAATCTAAGAGAGACTAGCAACATCAGACAACATTGCGCAAGTTTTCTCAAGTTCCTACCGGAGGTCCTGCTTCGCGTGCTGGATGACGGCCCTGACGAGCAACAGGCGGACGCTCGTGGTACTCCCGAGGCTGAGCTGGTGCTACGGCATGGATACCATGTGCATACAGGCTGGGACCATGTGATTAAGACGAACACTTATCCTCTAGTAGGTGTCTCGCAATGAACTGTAACTTAACACACGACCTGGAAGTTTTCTGTCAGGTTATGCTACTTCCAAACAAGCGAGCACGCACAGGGCGAACGGTTGGGACAACCCCCTGGGAGTAACTAATCCGCCTCACAGCGACCATGGGCCCATAGGCCAGATGGGTAACAATCGGAGTGTCGTCGACATCAGATATATGTTTCACTTTGCCGGCAACCCTGTAAGCTTGTATCCTTCAAGTAGGGAGAGAACCGATGGCCGAAGAGACCTGGGAAGGTGATAACGATGGCAATAACAATGACTATGTCGAAGATCTCCGGTGCTGGGAAAAAGAATAAAGTTACCCCCACTTTCCTGACCTGAACAACATTATAGAACGTCTCGAAACCGCTTAAAGCGAAGTCTGGCAACCCTTTGAGTGGCTGCGCGGGGTGAGCCCGTCTAAAGTCAGCGGATGTCTTAAAGTCTGGCAGTTTGACGAGATTTGCAAGACAATCTAGGTAGCCTAGAGAAATGTCCTGAAAGCCCTTCGGTGCCCTTAGTCACTCCATTGGCAGATTGCTCCCCGATGCAGTGCTGAAAGTAGCCACCGCACCTATAAGAACTACTGAGCTGCGAGCTATAAACGTTCCGCTTTCCCTCGATCTGCTGCAATGAGGGATGCGGCCCGTTAATCTTGGCGAAGTAATTCCTAGACGTCTTCCAATCCGATCTCCATCGAAAAGATTGCACGGATGGTGGTGTCAAAGCCTGATGGAGCAGGTTCGCTGTAACTGCGCCAATACAACGGATTCTCGGACAACATAAGCGCTTCGTGGGACTTCCGACGCGTCACTGAGGTCATTCAACCACCTACAAATTCCAGGGGTATTTCTTGTTAATTACTCCACCGAGTCCACCTTAGGATCAGGTAGAACCTCATACAAATTGGTGTAGGAGTAAATATGCTCTGATGGTTTTGCCAGTGCTTGCAGTTATCGTAAAGTGACAAAGATCGATCTTGGCCGAAGTGCCAATGCATATTCCATACATTTTCTTTAGGAATCTACATTCTGGCTATATACGGCATATGGCAGTCCAGTGGAGGTAATTAACAAAGAATACCCCTGGAAGATGTATCAGCACGGCCGAGCGCAATTGTGGGCCTTGGCATATACGTAGACGGTAGAGAATCGTATTCTCTAAGCCGAGTCTCCCCCCACATCAGCGGCTAAGATGGTTGAATGAAGTGCAATGGATACACTACCGGGGGGTCTCAAAAAGGGCTGTAAGACCATCTGCCTGTATCCTGGCGTGCGGAAAGCAACTGGGACGTTGGAGTATATACGGGTCGAGATGAAACGCTGCAGTGGGCCTAGCGCGTAGGGCTGACGTGGTGGTGTCAAGAAAACAAATAAGAAACATCGTGGGCTGGTTCTATAGAGTCGTTGAGGCTATACCTGCATGGTCCGACGCCGGTCCTGCATACGCAGCCTCCATCTCCAGTGAGCCCATCTGTGGATGTCATTCACACAGGTCTGTAGTGACTGCGGAAGATCCGAGTGACTCATAAAGGCAGCGCAAGTTCGGGTCGTCACTCGCCAGCGTGCTACTGGTTACAAGATCCCCGGTGACAAAAGGACTTCGGCATTGATCCCTGCGTATTAGTAGAAGGTGATAAGGAATCTCAAGGCCACCAGTTCTCCGGGACAGGGCCTTAGCAATCCTAAGCGCCCTTCCTCCAACAAGATTGAGAATGTGCTCATATTGCATAAAGTCAACGCGCTCCTGGGTGGCTCAGAGAAGATGTGTCAATTTAACATTGCAAGAGTTCAATGGCTCAATTCACCACATACCGCTGGAACGGTCGTTGTTCAAGATGCGGCACAAGTTCCGGCGCTGCCGTCAAGCCCGACAACAGGACAGTTCCTTCGCATAGCTGGTCTCGTTTTTAAGTATGCTGACCCGCTTTCGGGTGTTTACTTCAGGTTTTCGTCATCGAAGGGGGACGTAGGCGTGCCAGTGAGTATGACCACCTCACGTGGGGTCCTAGATACCCAATCTGCGCATGGATCCTGGGGCAGGATTCTCGAAGGCCTGTCGGGTGAGTCGGTCTTTGTCAGATGGAGCTTGAATTCCTACGAGCTTGGACCGTTCACCTTCATCCCGATTGGCCAGCGGAGCGCCAGCCACCCAGGCCACCCGAGGCTATAAACAACCATGGCCGATTTGGATCTGGTCCCGTGGTTCAGGGACAATGTGCCGTAACCTTAGAGTGATCACTGCTTTCCAACAATCAGAGTGCATGATGAGCGACACAGCTCGTAATCCCAGGACACCGTTGTTGGTGCACCCTGGTTGTCACCGGCGTGGCCGCCCATTCGTGCTGAGTTCTGATGCTATGACCTCAGAGGGGTATGGTGATCTTCCACCGTAGCAAAGAGCCATCGGACCATTGAAATAACCAGTGAAATTCTCATTCGTCTGGGTGTAGACGTTATGTCGCCTTGGGTGCTCACCACGGGTGATTGCTTTGGAGATGACCCAGCCGTCAAGGCCTGGGTTACCTGTATGGTCACCGAGACACTGGTATATAAAGAGTCGAAATCTCTGTTCTATTTTGATTAGTACCTGAAGGCCAAACCTCGATTTCTTTTGTCCTGTTAACCTAAAATCTACGAGTTGTCAAGCTCTCGAAGCGTTTGTCACGGCGTCACCGGAAACCCGAGTGTTTCCTGCGCTCTACGAGTACCAGAGTCACCTCGCACTCGACCATAACGTCAAATAGAATACGCCCACCATGCTATACCGTCTGCATAGTGACCATCTTGGCTGTGGAGACACAAATAAAGTGTCCTGGGGTCTGGCATCGCGTAGACCACAGGTCTCTGCTATAACACATTCAAAGTGCGTCGACCGTAAATCACACTATGAAGAGTCAGCTTCCGCTGGTAAGTGGACCATCCTGCGAGTGTTCTTATGTGGAAATATAGGATCTAACATTGCTCTGAAGAACAAGTGCAGACTCCACGAAGGTGCGGAAATGGTGGATTCCCCTTCATGAGTCTCCCATTTGAGATAAGACTGAGTAAGCAGATTCTTTTGCCTGTTTCCCGCCATTCTCTTATCCACGTATACCAGTTCCCTAGTAAAGTGTTTCCGGATTTAGCTCGTGAGCCGTGTGTGATAGGTTCTAGTTGCTCATCAAGTTACCGATGCATAGCAATCACTAATCTCAGATGTTACAGTGATCTACGGGTATCTCCACCATATGAGCCCCATCAAACTGCCAAAACTCATGAACTCGACCGGGCTCTCCCAGTTGGCACCTTGGTACCCCAGGCTACCCAGCAGGGTTTATCTGCTCAGAAGAGTGGCTCCTCACCCAAAATCTGATTTAGATTGCCCTACCACACCACTATCTACGCCGCATAGTGAGCGAGCTCCCAATGTCATAGGGGCTACGAATTGCTCGTCACCAGTCCCCCTCCTCTCACCTCATCGCCCAACCGCTGGATTGCCGTCATCGCTTCTCAGAGCGAGCAAAGAGCTCTATTACGAGTGTAGGGAGCTCCCCTTCCTCGAGGGCGAATTCGCCTTTTTGACCTGGTTCTCTTCTGGCCTCTGGGCTGCTCGATGGTTCATGACGGCGCTTCAACCATGGCAAAGGGACATAATGCGATACGTCCGCCTCGAAGTTTTCACTACCGACCTTCAGGGTGCCTATGTCGAGGAATGGGAAGAGCTATGCGTGTTCTGGTCGCAGGGCCTCCGCGGACTGAGACTGAAGATCCTCGGCGGCGGTGCTGCATTGCTCGGCGCCGGCGTCGGGGGCGGCTCATCGAAGAAGAACGTTTCTACCGTCCAAGTCAAGGATGCAGAAGGCAAGGTAGCGCCGTGGATCCCGAGAGGCTTGAAGCTTATGACGCGTCTTGAGCAGCTCGAGGTCGAGTTGCTGATTCCCAATTGGGACAACCGGATGAAGCTGGATTGGTGTCACAGCTTGTGGGAGGCACTCAACGAACCGGAGATCGCCAGCAATGGTCCAATTCGGGTTATTTGTGTTGAAGAGGTGGAGGACTGAATGACCAGCGCAGCACGTAGTTAGTACTCTCTAAGATTATAGACGCTTCTCTACAGTTTCGTCAATGTCGTAAGGCCGGGAAATATGGTAAATATGGTAACTTTAGGAGCACCTAGAGAGAGAGCTTAGAGGTTATCAGCAGCCCGAAACGGATGATAACTTATGTCCAATGTCAACGCATTGCCAATAGGACGCGACCTAGCATTGGACCTAGATATCGGTTTATCGAAGATGTTATCTTCACAGTAACACGTCAGGGTACCTTCGTGAGACTGTCCTGTTAGATCGCTATGTAACCACCAATATCAGTAGTCATGTTAGCGTACCGAGGCCATTAGATCCATGGCTGAGCATCAAAAGCTCTATATGGCCTGGCGTTATCCGGTGGCCAACACCTACCGTAGAGATGAAGCGAGGCTATGGATAGGGCGGGGCGGCGACATTGTACGTTGCAATTTAGACCAAAAGGCCACTAATTCGTATCACAAATTGCCGCCGTCTAAGTAACTAACGTAAGTTGTTGAATTTGTTAATACGCGAGACGTTGTCGCTGACGTAAGCATCAGGTACAGGCCAGAGGGAGAACGCTGATAAGCGCTAGCTGAGCTAAAATCGCCAACTACTTTGCGGAATGGACCATGTGAAACTACTCGCATTCCTACGCAACATCGCAGAGCTTGGCTTAGATGAAGACAGGATATATGGCGTGCCAATCAGCGTCTTGATCCGGCTCCTCTTCTCTGTTGTTTGCTTACACGTGTTTACCGCTGTTCTTTGACTGTGTCGATCATCCATTCTCTCTGCAGCTCGGACCTACAAACGTTGGATCCGGGGAACATCGCAATCAATCCCAAAGGTTAGAAAATATCTAAACCGAGTGGAGTCCCCACTTAGCGCTAGTACACATACAGCCTTGTGGCACGAGCCGCACGTGACCTACCTGCAACCCCACTCTTACAGGGCATATAATTGTTTAGTCTAGAGCTTCCTTCATCTAGAAGGCCTATTTCTGACTTGCGTTAAGTTGCCCCCAGTTTGCGGTGTGGGACCCTTTTAACTCTGGGGATTACCTTGACGACAAGTCATCGGGGATTAGGTGGCCGGTGTGTCTATCTACCGTGCGGCCTATCAACGAGATCTGTCTCTGAACGATAAATGAGTGCGCTTGATCGAGAGCTCGGAGTTTCTCTCGGCCTGAAGGGTATTGTTCCGTCCTAGCACGCACATGTGAGCGTTCTCCGATCCTGGTGCTGTCGTATGGCCATTCCACCCCGCCGAGAGACCGAGCCAGCTGAATGCTTTAATCCGGGTACCGACACAGAAAAGGCTACAAGGGGGCTCTTATAGGCCCCGGGCCCGGGCTATCCATACCACGCCCACCGACTCCCTCACTATATGTCACCGGTGGAATGAGGGATTGTTTAGCGGTCGAATGAGTTTATTGAAACAAGATGGATATTTCTAACTTGAGACTGCCCTGGGACCTGAAGCACTTTTATATTGCCATATCACTACGTCCTAAGCTCCTCACCCCAAGACGTTTCCATGCAGGCAAACTCGACCCTGTATCGTCAATGCATAGGACTGGAACCTGCCACACCTCCATAGGGCAAGACGAGACAGCCCTTGAAATAGCCCTCTAGCTCGTCGAAGTCTTCAAGCTCGCCGATCCAAGCGACATACTGATCCGGTCTTACAACCACAACACAACCTCGCGCCCTGTCAACTCCATACTTATCATAAGCCTCAGCAAAGCCTTCGTGGTAGCTTATGTCATCGACAAATATTTTGCTGTAATCCCAGCCAGTATGTACATCGAAAGGATGGAGAACAGCAGGGAATTCTCTTAGTAGCTCCGTGTCCACCCGTTTCGAAGAATGAATCGTCAGCACTTCAATAACGCTGTCGATTGGCGCATCTGGAGATGTGGCAGCATGCAGGAAGCTCTCTGGCGCATCAAGTGCTTGGCAAAATGCATCGACTCGGGCTTTCTGAGGAACACTCAAGACATCCCCCGCAAACAATACAATGCGAAAGCGCCCGTCAGCCTTTAATCGCTCCTGGAAATGCCATGGACGTGCATCTGCTTGATTGAGCACCTTGAAGCTATTGAAGCGCATGCCAATTGGAAGACCCGTCGCAAGCGCCTGCTTCTTCTGAAATGCTTCAAGGGTGATCTGGCTAGCTGCGGATGCCGCGATGATGCTCCCATCACCTTGTTCGGCTGCGTCGCCTGCTTTCGCGACGAGAATACTCGCCCCGTAGTTTATGGACAAGCCGGATGCGAACAAGTTGCCCTTCTCGAAGGCATCCTTGAATTCCTCCATGCTGACGCCTTCGGCATCCATGACGTCCTTGGCCGGCCTGCCCGAAAAGAGTCTGCTGAAACGGTGGTCGAAGTCGATCAGATCCTGTGCTACGCGTCGTCGTTCGCTCTGGTAGCTGCTCAAAATGCTCCTTTTCGCAATCCCCTTTGCTACAAGAGCCACCTTCCAGCCGAGATTGTAGCAATCCTGCATTGAGACATTCATACCCTGGCCAGCTGTACGAATTTGAAGGTTAATAATCCGTTATCCAGAAGACCACACAGCTTCCGGAAAGCTGAAGGTGATCGGGAGAGCGCGCAGACCTTAGGATGGCGCATTGAATGATAATGGTCCTCGAACTTCAGGTTCAGAGGGAAAGTGGGGAGGGGAAAAGTTCAATACTCCCAAATGCTCACCTTTAGGAGAATGTGTATGCACCGCATCTCCAGCGAGGAAGACTCGTTGATGCGTATCAAAGTTGGTACAGACTCTCTGTCCGATCTTAGTGATGCCAGTTAGCACAGTCTGTAGGCAGAAAGGGGAACGGGGGTCATTCGAAGGTACCTGATAAGCCGTCCACCAATCGCAATACTGATAGTCAATCTTATAGGGACTGAGAATATTCTGGGCAGCGCGAAGGATCAGGTCCGGTGTAATCTTAGACCGGTCAGCCCGACCGGTCGCGTCAGGGACAACCTCCTTCAGCTGTATGTAGAGGCGGACCATCTTGTTCTCCCGGGGGATGACCATCAGGCTACCGCTTTCGGCCGAGTGGATAGCGCATCGCATGCGGATATCAGCTAAGGCCTATTAACTCATCACTTCCCAAACAAGGTTGCCAACCTTACGGAAGTCTGTAATTGGGATGATATCCATCACTCCCCAAATGAAGTCGGTAGCTTCGCCTTCGAGCTCATATCCCAAAGTGCGTCTGGTCCAGCTGCGAGCGCCATCGCAGCCAATGACATATTTGGCATGCACGGTTTCGCATGATCCCCCCCGTGATGCGCTCTTCAGGATCAAGTCTTCCTCGTCGCCTTCGTTCATTAGGTTGCTCCGGAAGATCCCGTCCTCGATTCTGCTTCCGTGAATCTGCTGTAGCGGTGTAGCTTCCTCTTCGCTCAGATGTCGAAGCGTTACAGTGACTGGGTAAGCCGTGTTGTCGCCGAACTTCGTCTCGTCAATTTTCAGAGCCTCCGGCAAGACACCGCGCTCGACTTGAATGCTGTTGTTCGAGAATTTCTTGATGTTGTCAAGAAAGAAGCGTTCAATGCGACCTTGATGGAGCACGATCTGCTGAAAGCGTGAAAGCCCTGGGATTGTATCGGGGATACGATCTGAACGGCGAATAACGCCGTCAGCGCCAGGACTCTGAGCAATGTAGTCAGCCAATGGTTATGTTTACATCGGGGTCTAGGTTCAATACTCACCCACATGCATATCTATGGCGCCCGACTGTCAGCATAGCCAGGTTTATTCCTGTACTCCTTGTCATACCTCAATCAGGTGATTAGCTTCTTTCCACACTCTGTCAGCAAAGCCAAAGCTATCGAATATCTCCAGGCTACGACACTGTAGTCCATCTGCCTGCCCACAGAAAATCTTCGTATTTCGCTTGTCTATAATGCGCGTCGTTACTCCGCAGTGAGCCATCCAGCACGCTGCCATCAACCTTTTCAATAGTCATTATGAAAGTCAAGAACTGGGAACCAGTGGTATCAGCATTGCTTACCCAGCGGGGCCGGCACCGATGATGAGCCTTTAAAAAGTTAACCCAGGAAAAGAAGCAATGGGTGCTGACTAACGTACACATCAACATTCGATTCGGGACCCCTATCGATGTCAACCATCTTCGCTGTCGGTTAAATGGGATATGCGAAAGCGAGAGGTGGAAGGAGTAGGTTAACGAGCAAGATAATCGGAGATGTGCGGGAGAATGAGATGACGACAAATTGAATGAACGAAGATCCAGTGTGCTGGGCCAGATGAACGACTCCAACCTCCTATTGGTGCTTCAAAGGATGAACCGGCGTCCCGGTGGCATAGGGGTGATATATTGCTAGGAATCCTAACATGCTACTGTCGCGGTGCGAGACTCGGCAGTGTGCACTCCACTTCAGATCATGCTTGTAAATGTGGCCATCCAGTCGGTCGGCGTACCGAAAGGTCTTCTCTGTGGATTGATAGGTCACTCGTCGACCACCCACTATGCTCGTGAATCTCCCCAGCTCCGGGAAATACCCCCTCTTCTCTCGTCGAATGAGGGAGTAAGCCCGACTCCCATCTCGGTCAAGGTTTATTCTGGACCCATGCACAGGAGGGGTGCGGGGAGTCGCTTCCGCTGCGGGGGCGGGGATCCGGATATTCTCGGGCGAGCCGGGCACCATCCGAGACCGGGGATATGGCTGCGCTTGGCCTCGTCCTGGAAGGCGGTGGGATCGATTTCGATGATCTCGTTTTCCAAAAGAGAATTCCCCGCAGTCAGCCTCACTACTCCTTTAAGGTAAGGAGTTATACATAGCAATAAGTCTGACCAATTACTAGCAGAACATATTCATGCGATGATTATGGCACGTTGCTTTTTGTATTTGTCTATCGGATTTTGGTGATGTTGTACTCGAAGGCTAGGTAAGGAGATATATAATTCATCAGAAACAGATCTGGATAAGTTACAAGACTCTTATACTATAATACTACGGGGTTACTGTAATCCACCTAGGTTAGTTAGTGCTTAGCCTAGATCGCTAGTGGTAGGTTGACTAAAGAGGCCGTGGACTCGTATCGTAAACCCAGGTAAAGGGACAGACAAAGAAAGCGTTGAGCTAGTACGCCACGGCGATTACAGATCCCATAAGGCCTTATGAAACGGAATGACGCGGCAATGTGAGCCGTCACGAGACAATATGTTCTGGTCAATGTGTGGTTTCAGTTCCCATATCCGATGCATGACGTGTTTGCCGCGGAGTATGGGCTTGAGAGTCTGAAAGAACCTGTCTGGCTGGCTTACTAGTAAACCACCCCAGTTACGTTAGCCCGTCGGACCATTAATCTGTTCATACTAAACCCTTCCTGGGAACTCTACCGATTATCCACCTTACCTTTACACTAATTAATTACTTTGCCGAAGAATGGCGGATACAACTGCTATAATATTATTCGCCGGTTTCTCATATTTTCTGGGTCTAACCTTAATTAACCTTGACCTTAACGGTTACGGTCGTTACTTACATAATTACTCAATGAGTTTAGCTTGTAAAGGCTGAAGTACCGTATTTTCTCATCGATTCGCTAAAAGCTAATGCAGGCCAAAACAGGCTAATGCAATAGATTATATATAACGCGGAAGAAATATGCTAGATTCGATTAAGCGGGTCCAAGGCCAAAAATAGCATAACGAATAAAGAAAAAAGGAAAAAAGGGAAACATACAACACCTAGTGTCAGCTAGCGGGGGGTGCGCTAGCACCCCATATACGGAAAGGCTCTCTTTGATCGGAACATATAGGTTCCGTGACTAGACTCCATAAAAAGAGGAGTGCGTGCTTTAGAGCGCCTGCAGCTAGTCATCCAATACAACACAACTGATGTCCCCTATATTTAACAATTAAGAGTTTCATTCGCTCAATTTGCGTTATCTATCAATTAATCAGTGTTGCTGAGTGTTATGGCCAAAGGCCTTGGCTCGATTGACAGACGGTCGGAGGTTGTGGGACACATCTCCGATATGGGCCTTAAGTCACGTGACTGGCTCAAACCAGCTCAATGTGTTCGATTGGGTCAACAAGGGCTTGGCGCCTTGAGCCGGTTGAGCCAGGACAGTGGCTCAAGGGGGCTCAATGGACTCAAAGGGGGTCGCTCACTGTAATCAGGTTTGAGCCGGTTTGAGTCCATTGAGCCAAGACTAGTATATATACATTTATTCTTTCCTATAGTCCAGATAGCACCAGCTTGCAATACAATTTGGTTACCCAGATCTACATCTGCTATTACCAGACGTGACTATCGCTTTATTGCTCAGATTCCCACGATACCATTGCCAACATAAACCGTACGACTAGGTTTAATAGTTAGTTAAGCCCATAGCCGTCACCCTGAGACGATATAAGCTGTACATCAGTAGCAATTATCTATATACTTATTAGTTATAATGGCGATCGTACCGACAACGTTCGCAGTTATTTACACCGGTTTAAAGGATTGGAATAAACAAGGACGAATTTAAGATTAAAGCTAAGGAATATAACCTGTAGGATTATATTAATCCTGATTAAAACGTTTTATGGCCTATCAAACTTACAGCGCCCGTTATTACCTCTTATCTAAAAAAATTAATTTGTTAAATAACGACGCAAGTAATTAATGCTTCTTTTGAAAGAACTCTATAAATCGAAGAAATCGATTATACGAACTATCTGATAAATGTCTTCGAGATAACGACTAAAAGCAGGCAAGCCTATAATTAGGATTTTGCCGCTTATATCTACCTAAACCAAAAATATAAAATCTTCTGAAAAAACTTTAACGAGCTTATGAAATAGGTTTTAAATAGCGTTTTTTTATCGATCAAAGAAACCTGCTTAAGCCCAGATAACGACCTTAAGGGCTGGTACGCCAAATTGCAATAATTAAAAAAGGTTTACGACAGCCGATTGCTTATAAATATTAAACGCAAATACGAAAAACGATTAAAGCAGGTTCCGAAAGCCGCTAAAAGATTTGGTAAATAGATAACGAAATAGCAGGAAATTATAGCTTAAGGCCAGCGTTACGGGGTTTCCGAAATAATTATGCCAGTTATCTAGACGAATCAATTATATACAGTAGTAACACCGATCATACCTAATTGGTCGAATTCATTTATACTTTTTAAGCGGGATAATATCGAAAAAGAAACGATTAAGTATTTAAAAGTTAGGGATAATCTTTTAAACTACTGAACTATAACGAATTTACAACAGTTAGCAAAAAACGTTAAGTTAACGTTTCCGACCTTTTATAGAGCCCTAGCAAACCCCTTTAATTAAGACGATCCTAATCAGGAAGAAACCAAGAATATTAATAATCAGCTACGTAATAGGACCTTTAGGAAAAGGCCGAAACGAGGCAGTCGTAAAAGATTATAAACAGGCCGAAACAATAGTAACAACAAACGGAAGTGTTATGTTATGGCCAAAGGCCTTGGCTCGATTGGTAGACGGTCGGAGGTTGTGGGACGCATTTCCGATATGGGTTCCAAGATTACGTGACTGGCTCGATAGGCTCGTAGCGTTTAATTGGCGTTAATATTTCGAGCTAGTCGAGCCGAGGGAACGGCTCGATAAACTCGAAGGAGTTCGATTACTAAAAGGAGGATCGAACCGGTTCGAGCCGGTCGAGCTAATAAAAGTATATATACGTTTATTATTTCCTATAATTTAAATAATATTAGCTTGTAATAATAATTAATTACTTAAATTTATATTTATTATTATTAAACGTAATTATTACTTTATTACTTAAATTTCCATAATATTATTATTAATATAAACCGTACGATTAAGTTTAATAATTAATTAAACTTATAACCGTTATACGTTCCAAACTTTTGTTTAGTAATACCGTTAAATTTTAAACAATATTTAGTACTGTTAAAATATTAATAACGCCGAAGTTACCGTTTTTACCTTAACTCAGTAATTACAAAAATGCGTTTAATAGCTTAAAGTATATGTTTAATAATTTACTGCTTAAACCGCCGCCTTAATCGATTCGCTATTAATAATCGTTATTTTAAAACTTAAAGTTAAAAAACCCGAATTTTACGATAGTACAAAAAGCGTTTAAGGCTTCCTAACCCGAGCCAAAGTATATTTACGACTGGAAAAAATCGAAGGCGACGCCGATAAAATCCTTGTTATAATAAGGTTTTTAAAAAGAAACGTTTTGAATTAATTTGAGTTTACGTTACGCGATTACTTAAAAAATGCGGAAAACGACTAGGAAACGGTTAAGTCGGACCCCCCCCTCACGCTCCACCCCCCCAACGCGCCACCATTTTCCCATACAAATCGCCGAAATCCCTACATTTTCAAAAAGCTCTTAGAAATCATATAAAAATGGTAAAGTTCAAAGCCTTTCGCTTTTATTTAGAGATTTACAATGTAATTATGGAAATAATAAGAAGAGAAAATGAATAAAATTGCTTATATAATAGATTTAACGTTAAACGCTAAAAACGATTTTACTATACATTTTACTGATAATACTAATACCTCGATAATTAATTAAATACAATAGCTAGAAACGCGGCTCTTTGTAAGGTTTTACTCTGGCATGCAGGATATTTAGCGGCGGAAAGTTTGCAAAATTCTAAGTAATAAATGAAAAGTTATAATGATATATAGAAAAAGTGGAGATATTTTTACGGCAAAAAAGGACCCTTATAGGTTTAAATATTTATATTGGTACGGAAAACATGGATATTAAAATCAGGTCTTCGTTATAACAGTTTAAGGAAGATGCAGTTTAATATATGAAAAGATGAAAATTATACCTTTATTAATTGTTAAGATATTTAAAATTATATGCTGTAACAGATTTTCTAGTAATTTGTATGGGAAAATGTTAAGGGAAAAAACTTTACATTTAACCGTTTATTTATTAAGGTTACTCTTAAGAACATTTCTTGATGACTATATATTATTTTTATTATTTTGTAATCAATTTAATTCACGTCACTGTTTGTTCGTATCTATTTTTGTTAATTAATTATAAATCTGCGATTTTGGCGATTTTGTATGGGAAAAGATGGCGCGTTGGGGGGGTGGAGCGTTAGGGGGGGGTCCGACTTACCAAAAAGATTTTCGAAAGTTACGTTAATTTCGAATAAAAACTTAAAAATAATTTCGACAACCCGAACGTAAAATAAAAGGTTACATAAAACCTTTTATAACTTAAATAAAAGGAACCAGTTTCCAAATATGCCGTCGAGTTCAAAAACTTTATGTTTAAGGTAGGATAGGTTAACGATAAGAACGATATCCTAATCGACGTCTTTTATAAAAAATTAAAAGATAATATTAAAAACGAAATTATTAAAATCGAACGACCTAACGTATTCGACAAATATATCGCTAAAGCTATAAAAATCGATAATTGACAGTTTGAACGACGACAAAAACGACGTAAATAATTTGTTCTACGGTTTAAATTTTAAGAAATTAATTAAAGTCGAAAACGTTTTACGCTTTTTACTTTTTATGAAATTTAATTAAAATTTATAGAATTAAGGCTTATTTAATCGAAAAGAAAATTCCTTATTTATTATAACTACGGTAAGCCCGGATATATTGCGCGAAAATACAAAAGCCCGAAAAAGGTATATTAGGTTTTAGTTTTTAAAAATTAATATAAAAAGAAATTTAGCGACAACAAAACGATTAATATAATCCGCGCTAAAAATAACGACAACCTTTTACTTAAGGTATAACAGGAAATAAAAAAAGCGAAAAAATTAGTTTAAATAAACGTTAAAAGAGCTAAAAAAGTTAAATTTACTGAATTTATTATTATTTAGTGGTTACAAAAATACGAAGGATAAAAAGAGTTAAACGACGATAAACTATTTACTCGTACATAATAAAAACGGTAATAAAAAAATAACTAGTTAATATTTAACGTATAGTTAAAAGAATACCGAGGATAAAACGAAAACCTATGTTTAAGGGAACCCGATCGGCATAGAAAGCGTTATACGGTTAGCTGTCGACGACCGCAATACGAGGTATACGAAAACGAAAAAAAATATATCGCGCGACGAATTATGCGCATATAGCGATAAGGTTTCGATTTTAAAAATCGAATTAAAAGCAATTTTAAGGACTAAAGGTAGTATCGCTATATACGAAAAGCCGTAACGATGGAAAAGATCGACAAGCTGGCAATAACCAAAAGCTGGCCAAAAGGAAAATATTGCCTTATATATAAACCTTAATATTATTATAAATAATGCAATTATTAAAAGTAAAAGGAATTAATTTAAAAAATAATAAAAAAGCATTACTAGAAAATGATTACCGATTTACGGATTTAACTAGCCTTTACGAAAACCCCAGAAAAGCGATCGGTTATATAGGAAAAAATTCGTTTTTTTTCGAACTGGAAAACCTTAAAGCTAGAATATATTACTAGAAAAACGTTCCAAAATTAAGTGAAATATTTGATAATAACGTCACGCCGATAAGAACAATAGTTAAAATAAATCCAAGATAAAAATAAAAAACTTAAAAAAAGAATTTAGTAATTCGAAAACAGTTTAAAAGACCTAAGTTACTTATAATAAGGCCTTAAGCTGGCAGAAATAAAGGTAAACAGTAATACTTTAAAAAGGTTTTAAATACGATGCGAACAATACGAAAAAAAACTTATAACGGTATAAATACGAATTAAAAATAAGTAATATATCGTATTTATAAATTACGGCATAATAAAAAGTAATTATATCGCCTTAAAAGTAATTAATAAATTATAACTATTATAAAAGAATAAGAAATACCTTTATAAAGTCGAAAACGCCGAAGGTTAAATATTTAATTATAACGATAAATAGGTTCGAGACGAAATTAATTACTTTAAAACTTTATCAAAAAAAAAAGATAAATTATTAGTTTCGACGTTATCGCTATCGAAAACTTCGATTTAATCTTAAGTTTGCTATAATTAAAACAGTATAACCCGGTTATTAATTGGAAAATTTGCAAAATAAATTACGATTTATTTTTTAACGATAAGCCAAACGACGAAAAATTTTAATATTTAATCGATAAGGTAAATAAATGTAGGCATAAGGAAACGGCGAAAACTTTATTACCCAAAAATATACGGCATATTAGAAAAAAAGGGTATAATCGAAAAATACGATGTATTATCGTTAACCGTAAAGCAAAATTTAGGCAAATAAATAACAATTTAAAATAACCGCCCGAAAAGTTATTAAAATAAATAGCTAAAGTATTTCCATAGTACCATAAATACGATAAGTTATTTAGTAAAACTTTTGATACCAAATTACGAAATAATTTGTAAAAAGGGCAAAAGTATTGCTTTTTATCCGATATATAATCTGAACCATGTAGAATTATACGTATTCCGCGATTATTTCGAAGATAGGCTTTGAAAAAAATAAATTCGACGTTCCAAATTATTAACCGGATATTTTATATTTTTTGTACCGAAAAAAGGAGGAAAGTTTCGATTAGTGATAAATTATCGACAACTTAACGATATTACCGTTAAGGATAGAACGCCGTTATTACTGATTACTAAAATAAAAAATCGTTTGTAAGAAACAAAATAGTTTATATTTATCGATTTTCGAAATAGTTATAACATAATTCGGATTAAGGAAAAATACGAATAGAAAATAACTTTTAAAACGAAATATGACTTATACGAATACCTAATTACTTTTATGGAATTAATTAACGCAGTAGCGACCTTTTAGCGAATGATAAATTATATGCTAAAAAAATACCTGGATATTTTTGTTATCTGCTACCTCGACGATATTCTTATTTATTCGGAAACAGAAAAAAAGTACGAAAAATATATTTATTAAGTTTTACAGGTTTTACAGGACGTTAAACTTTTGGTTAATACCGAAAAAAGTTAAATTCTTAAAATATATTATTACGCTAGAACAAATTCGTATAAATTTTAAAAATTTATTAGCAGTTAAGAATTAAGCATAACTTATTAATATTAAAAAGATATAAGTATTTTTTGAATTCGCCAATTATTACCGACGATTTATACGCAATTTTAGTAAAATAATTATGTTATTAACGGAACTTACTAAAAAGGATAAACCATATAAATAGATTTTAAAAGAAAAAACAACTTTTTAATAAATCAAAAACGTTTTTATTAATAAACCAGTATTAATTATATACGACTTAAAGCAATTAGTGAAGTTAAAAACCGATATTTCGGATTATGCTTTAAAATTTATAGTTAAATATCGAGACGATTAAGAAAAACTTTACCTTATTACGTTTTATTTTTATAAGCTATATAGAACCGAATTAAATTACCCTATTTACGATAAGGAGTTTTTAGCTATCGTTAACGCTTTTAAGGAATTTAAATATTACTTTAAAAGTAATATATATTAAATTAAGGTATATACTGATTATAAAAACATTACTTATTTTTTTACGATACGAAAATTTATCGGAAAATAATTGCGTTATGCAGAAAGCTTTTTTAAATTCGATTACGTTATTATTTATCGAAAAGGATTAGAAAATGGCAAAGCAAACGTATTTAACAAATAACTTAACCTGGAAAAACTTAAAGTTAAGATATAACAAATAATTTTCGATATTATATCCGAAAGATATTTAAAATAACGACGAATTGCTGTAATACGAGCAATACCAGCTAATATATATTAACGTATTTAATAGTATAATGCCAATTAATTAACGGAATACCAAATAAATAAAATATAGGTACCCGAAAATTTATAAAAGGATTTGAAACGAAATATATACGAATATCCGGTATATGGATACTTAAGAATTTATAAAACCTTAAAACGTTTATAAAGGATATATTACTTTCTTAAAATGAAAATTATAGTTTAAAGGGTTATACGGTAATGCGATATTTGCGCTAAAGTCAAAATATAATGATATAAGCTTTACGGAAAATTGTAACTTTTACCAGTTATTAAGTAACCGTAAAATTCGATTATATTCGACTTTATTATTAAGCTTTTTTTATTAAAAAATTTAATTACAAAATATATTACGATAGTATTTTCGTAATCGTTAATCGATTTACGAAATTCTTATATTTTTTACCTTATAATAAGGATACCGACGTAAAATAATTAGTATATATTTTCCTTAAATATATTTTAGGTATTTACGGATTTTTAACGGAAATTGTTTCGGATAAAAGTATTACTTTTATTTCGAAATTCTGGCAAAATTTAATAACTTAATTTGGATTAAATTATAAATTATTTAACGCATTTAAACTCTAAATAAACGAATAAAAAAAAATTAACTAAACGTTAAAAACGTATTTACAATGCTATATTAATTACGAGTAAAATAATTAGGTCGAAATGTTATTAGTTGCATAATTAACTTATAATACTAGCTATTACGAAAGTATTAAAATGACGCTAGCAATTGCTAATTTTAGATTTATACCTAAAGTTTACCGAAATCTATATAAAAATAAATTAGTTAACGTTAAAGCAATTTTTACATTATAATAACTAAAATAGTTATACGTAAAAATGAAATTAAAGTTCGAATTCGTACGCGAATAAATAAGCAAATATTATAACTAAAAAAGGTTAAAAGGATTAATTTTTTCGGAAAGAGAAATAATTTATCTAGCTATTGAAAATATCCAGACCAAAAGGTTAAATAAAAAACTCGATTTTAAATATATCGGCCTATACAAAATTGCTAAGAAAATTTCAAAAAATAACTATAAATTGGAGCTCCCGCCGAAGGTTAAACTTTATCCAGTTTTTTATATTTCCTTATTAGAATTACCAATAAATATAATTTAAGTTAATAACGAATAAAACGAAAACATTTTAGAAAATATATTAATTTACGAAACAAAAAAAATATTGGATGTATATAAAAAAAAGGATTTACTTAATATCTAATTAAATGAAAAAATTACCTAAATTTCGAAAATATTTGGAAACCCGCGAAAAATCTTACGAATATTTAACGCTTTTTAAAGAACTTTTACCAGCAACGCCGGAAACGCCAGAGTTAAACGTATTCCAATTTAAATCACCTAAAGGAGGCCAATCGGCGGGCAAGAAAATCTGCGTTAACGTAACCTTAGCTTGCAGCTGCTATTATGCGCGTTTTAAACGTTCGGATTCTTTTATCGCCTCCGTACCTTTAATATCTTTACGTAGCATTTCGATTTTACGCTTACGTAAAAGTTTTTTTTAATTTCGCAAACAATTTAAGTAACCGAATAACTTATTTAATTATTATTAGACCCGAAAAAGTTCCTTTTTAATAAAACGTTTTTAAAATTTAAAGCGGGTTTTTTTTAGCAATTAACCGATTTTGTTCGGTTTCGGAAAGCCCGAATAAGTTATAAAAATTACTATATTCGGTATAACGAACGTACTTTATAAAATTAGGATAAGCTTTATAAGTTTTTTCTTTAAATTTGCAGCGCGAATAAAAAATTTTGGATATGTTAAAATTAAAGGTATAAATTTTTTTAGATAAAACTAAAACGTTATTACGTTTGCGGGATTTTTGCTTTTCGATACGACCTGATATAACGGTTAAATAATAAAAAAAGTGATATAGAAAAGGGAAAGTTATTTACTAAGTAAATGCGACAAATAAATTAATTTTTGAAAGCAAAGATCCTGAAAAAGAGGGAATCGTATTATGGCCAAAGACCTTAACTCGATTGGTAAACGGTCGGAAGTTATAGGACGCATTTTCGATGTAAGTTTTAAGGTTACGTAATTGGCTCGATGGGCTTGTAACGTTTAATTGGCGTTAGTACTTGGAGCCAATCGAACCGAGGAAACGGCTCGATAAATTCGAAAAAACTCGACCACCAAAAAAAAGATCGAACCGGTTCGAGCCGGTCGAGTTAATAAAAGTATATATACGTTTATTATTTCTTATAATTTAGACAGTACCAGCTTGCAATAATAATTAGTTACCCAGATTTATATTTGCTATTACCAAACGTAATTATTACTTCATTACTTAAATTCTTACGATATCATTGCCAACATAAACCGTACGACTATGTTTAATAGTTGGTTAAGCCAATAGCCGTTACATGTCAGCTAGTAGGAGGTGCGCTAGCACCTATATCCGATAAGATTCTTTCTGATCGGAGCACATATGTTCCGTAGCTAGACTACTTCAAAGATCAGCACGCGTTGCTAGAATGTACGCAACTAGCCAATTAATATAACACAACTGATATCCCCTATATCTGACAATTAAGAGTTTTATTCGCTCAATTCGTGTTATCTATCAATTGATCAGCTGTTGCTGAAACGATATAGGTTGCACATCAGCAACAATTATCTGTATACTTGTTAGTCACAATGGCGACCGTACTGATAACGCCCGCAATTATTTATACCGGTCCTAAGGACTGGGACAAATTCAAGGACGAATTCAAAACTAGAACCAAAGGATATAACCTATGGGACTATATTAATCCTAATCAGAACGTTCCATAACCTATTAAACCTACAGCATCCGTCATTACATCTTATCCAAAAGACTGGTTCGCTAGATAACGACGCGAGCAACTAATATTTTCTCCGAAGGAACCATACAAGCCGAAAAAGTCGATCCTGCGGGCCGTCCAACAAATACTTTCGAGATAACGACCGAAGGCAGATAAGCCTATAATTAGGACTTTGCAACCTATACCTACCTAAACCGAGAATATAAAACCTTCCGAAAGAACTTTAACGAGCTTATGAAATAAGTTTTTGATAGCGTTTCCCCATCGATTAAGCAAACCTGCTTAAGCTCAGATAACGACCTTAGGGGCTGGTACGCTAAATTGCAATAATCAGGAAAGGTTTACGATAGCCGATTGCTTATAAATACCAAACGCGAATACGAAAAACGATTAAAACAAGCCCTGAAAGCCGCTAAGAAATTTGATAAATGGATAACGAAATAACAGGAAATCATGGCCCAAGGCCAGCGTTACGGGGTTCCCGAAACAACTATGCTAGTTATTTAGACGAATTAATTATGTATAGCAGTAACGCCGATTATACTTAGTTGGTCGAATTTATTTATGCTTTTTAAGCAGGATAAAATCGAAAAAGGAACGATTAATTATTTGGAAGTTAAGGTTAATTTTTTAAACTATTAAATTATAACGAATTTATAACAGTTAGCAAAAAACGTTCAAGTAACGTTCCCGACCTTGTATAAAGCCCTAGTAAATTTATTTGGTTAAAATAATCTTAATTAAAAAGAAACCAAGGATATTAATAATTAATTACGTAATAAGACCTTTGGCAAAAGGCCGAAACGAAGTAATCCTAAAGGTTCCCAAGTAAGCCGAAATAACAGCAGCAACAAGCGGAAGCGCCAAAAGTTAAACGTATAAGGGATTCGGTATAAAGCGTACTTAAACCCTGGGCATACATTACTCCAATGCTATTACGTATTCCCTAATAAAGCTTTAGCAAATTTCAAACTTAATAAGAAAGTTTTAGTATTAATTTAGGACCGGATTACTTCCGATTAGTTCTTAAAGGAAAAGATTAACCGTTTATCGAAGATTATGGAAAAATTAATTACTTAAAAAATAAATTAACTTTTAAAGGGAATAAGACGAATATTAACGTATTTTTTAATTTTTAATTTACGCAATACGATAAGTATTACGTTTTACTCCTTAAGAAATTCGGCCATTTTGGACTTAAGGTTTATTATATACATCTTTAATTTAATTAGCAGGTTTCTGAATTATAGGACGACGATCCAAGATGACGGTATATACGCAGGAAATAGTTTCGTTCCGATTAACGCATATAAAAAAGTAAATATATTGCTTTAAAGCTTTAACGGCTTTAAAGCGCTGTGTTTGTATAACGTAGCGTACTGTAAAAACTTCGTATGCAATCTGTATTTTTCCGGCAGTTCCAAAAGAAAGAGTATTAATAGGATAACCGGGAAATTAATAACTTTATTCGAAATAAGTATAATTAAATGGTTGCTACGTAAATAAACAAGTTTAATCAGTTCGTTATCGAAAATATTAGCGTAATAGCTACTTATATAGCCCTTGCAGCTTATAAACGAAACGTTAATTTATATATAGCGAAACCTTTACGAATCGGTAACGGTACGATATAGCACCTAAAACTAGGATACTTAGGGCCCGAGATAATCGCCTAGTTGCAGTCCTATATAAGGAAAGTCCGCTTAAAGGGTTTTATAACAGTCGAATGCTAAGCATGTGGTAAAGCGAAAGCCAAGAGGCATATACGCCGCGAGCCGAGGGAGGAAGCCTTCCGATTAGGATAGCGAATCGCCATCGATTTTATAGATTTCGAAAAAAACCCTGAAGGATATAGATACGTTATGTTTGCGACCGACAGGTACTTAGGATACATTTGAGATATTTACCTGAAAAATCGAAAGCAAGATACATTAATTACAACGTTCCGATATTTCTTAAAGGTTTTAAAGAATTAAGATAAGGTTTTTCTATAAATGTTCGAATGCGATAACGAAATCTTAAAAAATTACCGGCTTCGAAATATGCTTTAATCGCTTTTTTTCAATATTAAACTTAAGCCCTTAGCACTGCATACCTAAGCCTAAAACGGAAATGCAAAGCGTTTAAGGGGTATAATTAAGGAAAAAACGACTGCAACACGAAATGGCATTAAATTACCTTCGTTTTTGATCGTATATATCTTTAAAGCGGTAATATATTTGTATAACCGTACCTCCAAATACGCAGTTTTTTGGCAAAGCCTATACTAGGTTTAATATATTTACCTGGCGTATAAGGACGGCTTTGTAATATTTGATCGGAAGCCTTAGTAGGCTTACCTGTAAATATATGGTTATATAGCCTATGTTATAACAGCTGCCGCCATAAAAAAAAAAAAAAACAGAAATTCCAGAAATTAAACCTTAAAACATAAATTGGGTTTTTCGTCGGCTACCGATTTACGAATATCTACGAAATCTAGAACTTACTAATTAATAAAGTTATCGCTATTCGAAACGTACTAAACGAAAAGATTATTTTTTTAAGTAATATTAAAAACTTAAAAAACAACCTTTTGTACGTTATAAAAAAGGAGTTATAAAAGTTGCTACGACAGGTAAAATTACTTAATTAAGGCTTAAGCTACCTAAATATATAAATACAAAAAAAAAAAAAAAAAAAAAAAAAAAAAAAAAAAAAAAAAAACCGAAAACTTAAAGGGAATAATTTAGCTACCGGTTGGATAAAAAAAATAATTCCAAAATGGCATAAACGTACGAAACGTACGGAATAAGGAAAAACAAGCCTGTTTGTATAAAACTGATTACCTTTATACGACCGCTATATTCGAATTATTTCCGTTTCCTAACTTATTACCTTTATTATCGTTTACTTTAATAATTGCTATAATTAATACGTTAACGGAAGTACTAAAGGTAACCTTAAGTTTCTGTCGTTTTATTTAATCCAAAGTAACGGTAAAAAACAAAAATACCTTACGGGTTATAAACGTAAACTTTTCGTACGTTCCGCGTTAAAAGAATAGTTATCGGTACGATTACAAAATATAAAAAGTCGCGTTTAACGTAAAACGATTAACTTATTTTATTAATACGATCGATAATCGGCCGGTAAGGTATGGAAATTTAAGGAAAATAATTACCCGAAATACGCGCTACCTTAATCCGAAAGGTTTCGATACGAAAATATATAAAATCCTTAAGTTACGAAACCGGATATATAGACGCAATTTACCGTTACCGCCGCGAAATTATAAAAAGCTAAATATATACCCGTTAAAGGAATTATTTCGTAAGGCCGAAAAGGCCCACTTATAAAGTTATAAAAAGGTGTAATTTTAGAAAATTATTAATTAATTTGCTGTTAAAAGGAAACAAGTTTTAAGGTATATATAAATATATATCTACAAGTTCGACAAACATAGCTAATTGCAAAATGCAAAATACGTCTCGTCGTACGGAACGATTAATAGCTAAAAAACGCTTGTAGTAATATATACGTATCCACTTTAACTAAAAAGTTATTTAAAACTTTAATCGTTATCGCGACTAAATTCGACCTAAAGCTTAAACAGTATAACGCGGTAAACGTTTTCGTTAACGCCAACCTACCCTATAAAGTATATATAAAAATACCCCCAGGATACCCGTATCGTAGCAAGATTTTCTTAATTAAAAAAGTATTATATGGATTAAAGGAATTACTTTTGCTTTGGTAAAAAGAATTTACTAAAATATTTAAAAATTTAAAACTTAGTTCCGTTCCTTATAAACCTTATTATTTTATTCGTTAAAGGATGCTTATTTTCTTTTTTATAAACGATATCGTTACAGCGTACCGCAAAAGAAAATTAAAACTTCGTCGATCAGGTAATTTAGTAAATAAGAGAATGATATACCCTTATAAAAGGTAAGGACCTACAGTGTTTCCTAAGGATCGAAATAATTAAAAACAAAACTACAAAAAAAATCTAACTTTCCTAATCTAATTTTATAAATAAGCTGGTTAACCTAATTCCAAAAGAAAATCTAAATAACTTCCTAAATACGCCAATAATAAGCGTCAAATTATTGCCGAATCCTAATCTAACCCATTTAAAGTTTATCAACAAATACTAAAAAATCGGGTTTATCTTATACGTAACAGTTAATACGCGACCCGATATAACTTTTGCAATATCTCGACTTACCCGATTTAACCTAAACCCTAATAACGCGTATTATAAAGCTGCCGATCGGATTATATTATACCTAATCGGGACTAAAATATTAACGTTACAATTCGGAGATAAAAATTTGTTAAATACTTAAAGCGATACTTCCTTTACGGACAATACGATCAATCGAAAAAATTTCCAAGCCTATATTATAAAACCATTTAAAGAAATAATAAGATAACGAGCAAACAAGCAGGATATAGTAACTACTTTTATAACAAAAACGGAATTATTATTTTTTGCGCAAGTTATAAAAAAGACGTTATTCAGCTTTCGATTAATTAAAGAACTGGAAGTTACCCTAAATGCTGGACCGTTAAATATGTAATACGACAATCGACAAACTATTCGGCTTATCAACGCCGACGTCGCCTTATTACAAACGAAACTGCGACACGTAAATATATATAATTACTAATTGCGAAAAGCCGCAGAAAGGAATATAATCAAAATAAACTATACGCTTACGGGCGATATATTGGCTGATAAATTAATAAAGGCCCTGTTACGAAAAGTATTTAGGTATTTCAAAAAGCAGCTGGGATTAATAGATGTTACAGAAGCTTTCAATCGGCGGATGAATACCCTGCGAGTAATTTCAAAGGAGGAATTGGCTAATTAGGAGAACTCGATCGCTGGAGGAAAGGTGGAAATGGAATGTTGCGGCTTTAGGAAGTGATAAAGTATGACGGTTAACGCCGTAACTACGTCGAGGCGTTGAGGGGGTGTGTCAGCTAGCAGGGGGTACGCTAGCACCCATATCCGATAAGATTCCCTCTGATCGGAGCATATATGTTCCGTGGCTAGACTACTTCAAAGATCAGCACGTGTTGCTAGAATGCACGTAACTGGCCAATTAATACAACACAACTGATGTCCCCTATATCTGACAGGAAGCGCCAAAAGTTAAACGCATAAGGGATTCGGTGCAAATCGTACTTAATGTTATGACCAAACAAGCTTGGTTTATTGGCAGACAGTCGGAGGTTGTGCGGATTACTTCCGATGCAAAACCTTAGGTTACGTGACACGGATCCGAATGAATTTACGGATCGAAACGGATTAATGTGGTATGGATCCGAAAGGATTTTCGGATTTATAGAGATTACAGTAAATGGATCCGGAAGGATAAACGGATTTAAAAAGATCTCGTTTAAGGTATATACGTTTATTATTTTCTATAATTTAGATAGTACCAGCTTGTAATGTAATTTGGTTACCCAGATTTATATTTGCTATTATTAAACCTAATTATCGTTTTATTATTTAGATTTTTACGATATTATTGTTAATATAAACCGTACGACTTAAGTTTAATAATTGGTTAAGCTTATAGCCTTTATACGTTATAAGCTTTTATTTAGTAGTACCGTTAAACTTTAAGCAATATTTAATACTGTTAAAATGTCGACCAGTACCGAAGTTACCGTCCTTACCCTTACTTAATAGCTGCAAAAACGCGTTTAGCAGTTTAAGGCCCGCATCTAGCAGATCGCTGTTTAAGCCGCCGTTCCAACCGATTTAGCGTTAATAGTCGTTATTCTAAGACTTAAAGTTAAAAGACCCGAACCTTATGATAATATAGAAAACGTTTAAGGCTTTCTAACCCAAGTTAAAATGTACTTACGATTGGAAATAATCGAAGGCGAGGTTAATAAAATCCTTGTTATCGTAAGATTCCTCAAAGGGGATGCTTTGATTTGGTTCGAGCTTACGTTGCGAGATTACCTAAAGAATATAAAAAACGACCAGGAAACGGCTATTAAAAAGCTTTTTAAAAGCTACGCCAATTTTAAACAAAAGTTTAAAAATAATTTCGATAACTCGGACGTAAAACGAAAAGCTATATAAGACCTTTTATAGCCTAAACAAAAAGGGACTAATTTTTAAATATGCCGTCGAATTCAGAAACTTTATATCTAAGGTAGAATAAATAAATAAGAAAAACGATACCTCGACCTTTGTTACAAAGAGTTAAAGGATGATATTAAGGACGAAATTATCAAAATCGAACGGCTTAATGCATTCGACAAATATATCGCTAAGGCTGTAAAAATCGACAATCGACAGTTTAAACAACGACAAAAACGACGTAAATAGTTCGCTTTACGGTTTAAATTTTAAAAACCTAATTAAAGTCGAAGGCGCCTTACGCCTTTTACCTTTTATGAAATTTAATTAAGGCTTATAAAATTGAGGGCTATTTAGTCGAAAAATAAAAAATCCGTTACCTGTTATAATTGCAGTAAGCCCGGGTATATTACGCGAAAATATAAAAGCCTTAAGAAATATATATATTGGGCTCCAGTTTTTAAAAACCAGCTGTCAGCAGTCACAGTGATCGAATGCAGAAATCTGGCGTAACTCTCTGTATGTTCTGTAAGATCTTCTAGCAATGGACAAATCTAGTCCGCGGGCAATCGCCCCTTATATACACGATTAGTTGACAAAGGATCGTCCATAGACAAAGGCTGTCCCAAGCAGCATTCTGCTGCCTGGCTCAAACAAAGCCTACCAGCCGGCAACACCTAAAAGCACTAATTGCCGACACGCCCTCTTGCGTTAGGTGGCCGTGGCTGGAAAGTCCGAAAGTCTAAAATCAAATGTAAAAACATAACCAATCTATACGGGGATTAAACCCAAATCTTAAGTACTTTCTGACTTATCTTATTTTTTCAAAGTTCCAAGTTTTATGTAAATCGTTCAAAATTTACTCTGTTAAGTAGTTCCGTTAAACCCTCGTCAGGATTATCTTTACTTTCCACGTATTAAAAGCTGATATTTCCTACCTGGACTTCCTAGCGTACGTAATAATACTTAACTCGAATGTAACGTTTCTTTCGTAACATCTGTATCTCTTTTACCTATTTAAGCGTACTTATATTATCTTCTAGAATGGAAATAGAACCTTTAGGCATAAGTTCCAACTCTATCAGGAAATTCCTGATCCCAGTTACCTCCGTTACAGCTATTTCTACTCCCACGTACTTTGCTTCCGTGGTACATTTCGTAATAACGCCTTGTAACTTTGAAAACCATAATACGGGCGCTCCAGCCATAAAGAATATACACCCTATTATGGACTTCGCCGATTCGCTGTTATCTGTAAAGCTTGTATCTATTGCTTCAAACAACCTTAGATTATTATATTTCCAATACGAATAGTCTCGTTTTAACTTCCAGTACCGAAAAATCAGGTTTGCTATGCTGTTTAAGTATCGTAGCAATCTTTTGATATATTTCTGGTATTTTAAGAACGGGTTGTTATAAATCTGGCCTAAGTCGACGTCGCAAACGTTATACCTAGTCTGCTAATACAACTTAAAAAGTTGAATTTCCTTACCAGGTTCGCGTACTCGAATGTATCTTTTTTGCTAGTCTCGCCGTCATATCTTACTGTATGCTTTAAATGATTTTTAATAAATAACGTAAGTTTCTTTCTTACAGTATTAAGGCCTATTAATTTTAATAACTTTTCAATATATTGTTGCTGGTCCAGTCTGACGTCGCCAGTCGATAAAGAACGGATAATCCGTATACCTAGAAACCAATCCGCATTTCCCAAATCTTTGATGGGAACGTTTTCAGCGATTTCCTTAGTAACGTTCTTAAGGTGCTATCTATTGGCCCCGAAAAACAGAAATTTATCGACGTATAAGGCGATAATATAGCCAGTTTTGAGGTTAAAGTAAATCGCATTATCCGAAATCAATAGATAAAAGCTTTACTTCGTAAGTATCTTTTTAACTTTTTTCTACCAAGCAGTTCCGGCCTGCGTCAGGCCGTATAAAGGGTTTATCAGCTTAATAATCTTTTTAAGAGAAAACCGGTATACTTCCTTATTTTTTAAGTACGTATCGAAATATTTCTTTAGCTTAAGAAATTACTTTATGTAAATATTTTCTTTCAGCTTGCTATTTAAATACGTAACGATAAACTCGATTTGGAATATGTACCAGCCCAAATAGGCAGCTAGGGCTATTAAAATTTTCTAATACATAGCCTTTACTATGCTTGCTACGGTTTTATTATAATTAATTCCTTTTCACTATGTAAATCCTTTCGCGCAGATACGGGTTTTGTATTTATTTAGTTTTCCTGTAAAAGTATACTTTTTTTTCAGCACCTATTTGGCATTTATAAGGTGTTTATGGGTTTCTTTACCGAAGGGCGTAAACTTGAAGGTTCTATGCAAAAGGCTTTTTTTTGATTTCAGTAAAAATTGCTTTAAATTATATTTTTCGCTTTAGGCTTTTTATAGCTTCCTTTAAGGACGGGCTATCGTCCGTTGCTACAAATAGCCTTTAAATGATAGATAAAATGCTTAGGTTAATATGTTTTAAGTTCTTAATTTCAAAATTTTTATCGTATTTATCTTTTAGTATGTTAATTATTTGCTGATATTCGTAAATATTTCGGATAACCCGATTAGTATTTCCGTTGTTACCGAAAAAATCGTCGTCATCGTTATTGTTGTTTATTAATAGGTTAAAATGGAAAGTATATAAGTTATAATTCTCGCCCTTTTGGGTTAAAGCTAGCTTTAATTTACGCATTAACTTAGGGGCTTTATTTGGGGTTTCTAGGGTATATAGGTCGGGGACCGTTTTTTTCGGGCGTCATTTTTTACGCTTAACTTTCTTGGTTTCCTGGTCCGTATCGTCTTTAGAAATAACGTTATGGTTTTTATTCTTTACTCCGATACCCTTTTGTCTTTGGCGGTATCTTAAACGTTTTTGTACTAGTTATAAAAGCGATCGAATAATGTCCTTAGGGTTAGGTAGTTAACTTAGCTTTTCCAGGTCCTTATAAACAGTGACATAAGGCGTTATAAATAACCTACCGCCCTTTAGAAATTACATTTTATAATTATGTATTCCTTGATACTTTAACAGCATGCTTTTTACTTTACGAGCTGCCAACTTCTTTAACTTAGTCCTATAATTCCCATCGATTAGAACTGTATATCTGCTGCCGAGAATTCGAAAGTAACTGTTATTAGGTTTATATAACTTATTAAGTTCGAATGCATTTTCGAAGCATTCGATTAATATTATGTCCTTTACCGTGGACTATCCCGTTCTGTTAATTATACGCGTTATAACTTCTATTATAAGGTCTTAAAAATACGTCGGTATTTTTATTTAGGCAGAAGTTATACGCGCTTCGTCTTGCAAAAACTAAATATCTTTTTTTGCAACTCCATTCTAATATTGGTTATAAAAACTAAAAATTACCAACTTAATATCTCTAACTGCGCAGAACTTTTCGATTATAGTTATGCCGAATTTTCTACCGCCGTCTAGGCGTAAAATTTGCACTTTTTAGCTTCTAACCGATTCTAATCGCTTTATTATTCGCGTAATATACGTACATAAGCTTTACTATACCTCGTTCTCAGTTTTAAACGAATAATGCTTTCTATAACGCAAAAGGTCGTCTATAATAAAACCGAAGTGACAGTCATTTTCGATGCTAATAAGTTTAATTAAGCCTATATTACACCAAATAATTTTCTCATATATCGTCTTCGTTTCTGGGGATCTATAAACGGTATTTTCCATATTTTCCCTTCGTCACATGTTATACAAAAGATCGTTTTCATATCGTTAAGGTTTAAATCTATCCCCGTAAACCTTTTAATAGTTTAAATTAATCGTTTAATACTAAGATAGCAAAAGCGGCGGTACTATAAGATAATTTTCTTCATAACTTCGTCCGTTATAAAAACCTTGCCATTTTTAAAAGCTTTTATAAGGGCGTTTTTTAAGTCGTTAGCCAGGTTACCGCCGTCTTTCTCACCGAATAGCCCTTTTAGCCCGTATCTCTATTAATAATTTTTGTTATTCGTCGACTCCGGGGCTTTAATAATAAGTTCCGGCTTTCCATAAAGCTATAAGAAGAAACTTTTCCGATGTACGTTAATTGTCGTCAACTCCGTTCTCTTAGGATTTACCAAAATGTTTCGATTCAAATAACTACCTTTTCTATAAAATATTTTTCCGGAACACACTTTTAAAGGGAAGCTGTTAATATATAATATGTACTTTACCATAATCTTATTGTTTTTTCTACGGGGCCCCCTTAAAGGCCACTTTACTGTCCCAACGGTAGTAACAACGATAGGTTCTCCACCTATTATAATATAAATTCCCTTATTTTTAATATCTAGGACCGAATTCTTTTCGAAGTCCTTAATGTTATTCGTAATATTAAAGTTTGCTCCTAAGTCCTAAAGTAATTTATCTTTATTATCCTCCATAAATAAATGGATATGTAACAGTATAGCACTACCTATAACAGTTACTTTAAGGCTCTTAATCGCTATAGCTATCGTTTCGGGGTAATTAGCCGCCTGTAGCTTAGGGTAGTTGGCTACTATAGCTTCAAAGCTTTCAAGCGTTATAACTGTCACTCCAAGGCAGTCAGCTATTATAACTATAGGCCTGTCATCCTCTATGACAGTTGCTTCAAAGCAATCAGCTGCCTGTTATCCAGGGCAATTGGCTATTATAACGATTGCTTCCGGGCTGTCAGCTCTTTAAAACATCTTATTATACTACTACATTAGATCTTAAAGCTGTTATTCGTCAATATAAACGCTAAACGTTCTTCCACTAAAACGATACAAATTTCCCAAGCCCTTAGGGATAAACTGCTCCTCACCCGGCCCACCGCCACGGGTATTGCCGCGGGTATTACGAAAACTGTTGCTTTAGTTATTATTATTACCCTAACTTCGGCCTTTATTTCGGTCTTGCTTTCTTTTTTTACCTTTACCGTTTTATTTCCCCTTTTAGGACTTAAGGTAATCCTTCGCTAAGTATCCGTACTTGCCATAATTAAAATAAAATGGTTTTCCGTTTTTATTCTATACGAGCTTATTATTCCGGAAGTTATTATTATTACCTCTCTTGCACTTCTGTGCATTATAAAACCGTCCGTTATTCTTTTTCTTGTTAATACGGTTATGGAATTCGCTGTTGAAATCGTCGATCAGTTGCTGAAAAAAGTAATCCGTCTGCCGCAGCACTAACTGCATCGTTTTGCACCAGCTGCCAGCCTTATCCTCTATAGCAATAAAAAACATGGTAATATGTTCCTCAAACCTAAGCTTTATGCTACAGCCTTTTGCCTCCCGTAAGAACTTCTGAAATTTGGTAATAAACTGGATTATGTTTCCTCTATCATAAGTAATTCTGCTCAATTCTTTCCAAAAGAACCTTTACCGGGCCTTGCCCGTTGCTATATAGGTTTTTCGAAACGTTCTTAACATCTTCGTCCTCTTTTTAATCTCTATAATGAACTTTAAGGGCGCCTTTTTACAGGTCTTAGTAATAACCTTCGCAAAACGTAATTAATCCAGTTGCTTCAGTTTCATTCCGTCCTTATAACTAATCTCTTCCAGTGCAAGGTTAAAAACGTTGCTTTAAAGCTCCCAATTAACCCAACCTAACAGGTAATTCTCCTTATCTAAGGAAAAATCGAAACGTTTCCAACGTAGCTTCGAATCGTTACTAAACTTTTTAAAATCCTTCTTATCCTTCAGGCGTACACCTAACTTGCTAAAACTATTTAAACTGCTAAAGCCGAAGGAACTACTGCTGGAAAAGCTGTAACAGTTTTTCTTCTTTTTTAAAACGCTCCCTAAAAAATTCGAAGAAAAGGATAAAGATAAAGAACTATCTGAATCATCAGAGTTATTACGTATCATTTCTTTTCTCTTAAGTAACTTAAATAGCTTTACCTTCTTTTTCTCGCTTTTTTTTCTTTTAAGGTCCAGCTTTTCTTCCATATTACTTTTCAGTGCGATAAGTATTTCCTTAAAGCCGTTCGCCTTAACTTCAAGCGAAACGCTTTGCGATACTTTCGGTTGCATATTCGTACTGCGCAAGCTTTTGGAACTCCGCGTTTTAGGTTGGAACATATCTAATAGCTGTATTATTATATTGTTTATCTGTTTCATCGTATCGTTATATCTTTCGCTCTGGAACTTCAGCTTCATAACATTATCCTCGACCTGTCGGTATCTTTTTTCCCGCGCCTTAACGTCGCGTTTAATACTACTTATATTGGTACTCAGGGACGTATAAAGCTTATTCAGGTCGGCTTAGGATTACTATTCTTAAATAAGGGTTTTCAGCGGCTATTAAAGTAATAAAACGTCTCCTATTAAAGATGCTTCGTATTTCTGTTCTCTCTTGCCGAAAAACTCTTCGTCTTAAGGAACCTTTAAATCGGAAGAAGGTCTAGGTAAGGGAAAAGGGAAAAGGTTTTCGTTCGTATATTAGCTCGCCATCGTTAACTGCTACTCAACTCTTTCCTAAATCGTTAACTGAACGGCTTTTTCTTAAATCTCGTACTCTTTTTATTAAATTAATTCTTCAAACTGCAATTAACTACTTCGTATAACGTACTTAATTCAATAACCAAAAAATGCTACCATGTCAGCAGTTATAATAATCAAATGCAGAAATCTGGCGTAACTCTTTATATGTTCTATAAGATCTTTTAGCAATGGACAAATCTAATCCGCGGGCAATCGCCCCTTACATATACGATTGGTTAACAAAGGATCGTCCATAGACAAAGGCTGTCCCAGGCAGCAGAATGCTGCCTGGCTCAAACAAAGCTTACCAGCCGGCAACACTTGAAAGTACTAATTGCCGACACCAGCATAAAAAAAAACCTAGCGACAGAAAAACGATTAATATAATCCGCGCCAAAAACAATAATAACCTTTTATTAAAAGTACGACAAGGAATAAAAGAAGCAAAAAAGTTAGCTTAAATAGGAATTAAAAAGGTTAAAAAAGGTAGGTTTACTAGACTTATTGTTATTTAGTAGTTATAGAAGTATAAAGGATGAAAAAAGCTAAGCGACGATAAGCCACTTAGCCGCGTACAGCAAAAACGGCACCAAAAAAATAAAAAAAATAACCAGTTAATGCATAATGCATAATTAAAGGAATATTAAAGATAAAACGAAAACTTGTACCTAGGAAAACCCGATCGGTATGGAAAGCTTAACGCGGTTAGCTGTCGACGACCGCAATACGAAGTATACGAGGATAAGAAAAAATATATCGCGCGACGGATTACGCGCATATAACGATAAGGCTTCGATTTTGAAAATCGAACTGGGAGCGATTTTAAGGACCAAAAGTGGTACCGCCATATATGCGAAATAGTAACGATGGAAGAGATCGACGAGCTGGCAGTTATTAAAAACTGGCTAAAAAGCAAATATTACCTTATATATAAATCTTAATGTTATTATAAATGGTACGATTATTAAACGTAGGAAAAATTAATTTAAAAAATAATAAAAAATATTGTTAGAAAATAATTATCGATTTATAGATTTAGCTAACTTTTACGGAAAACCTAGAAAAGCGATTAGCTATATAAAAGAAAATTTGCTTTTTTTCGAATAAAAGCTGGAAAACCTTAAAGGTAGAATATAATATTAAAAAAAGGTTCCAGAATTAAGTAAAATATTTAACAGTAACGCTACGCCGATAAGAGCAGCAGTTGAAATAGTGTTACGAACTAGAGGTTTTCCAAGATGAGAGTGCTCCTTTAGGACTAGCGCGGACGAGCTCCCGGTAAACTACGGACCTAGCCAAAACCTTGGTGATCTAGTGTGATCTAGTTAATTTAGGACAAGTGGGGTAGATTACGGTATATCATATAGATTAAATGCATACTTACCAAAAGAAAGGAAGATATATAACGAACGGTTTTCCTATATAGATAGCATTTAGATAAATTCGTTCTTTAGTTATTAATTTAAATTTTTAATTAAAGGTAACGTATTAGACAAGCGAGCGAGCCGGACAAGCGAGCGAGCCGTTTTTGGGCACTCCGCAACAATGCACCTCAATAACTTGACCACAACACATCAAATCAACTTAAATCAATCGAATGCTTGTTACTAACTATATCTCCAGCTTCTTTCCAAGTATGCACATTATATCAAGGCTTGTTGCGGATGCCATATTGCCATTTCTTCCTCCTAACCCGCCTACGACCGAGCATCCCCCAACGCGTCCAAGCTAATATTACCCCCATTTCGGAAGAACTAAAGCCGACCGACTAGATAACTATTCTCGACCGAATCCCGAACCCAAATACGCGAGCATTTTTTGTCCGGCTTCAATACGTTGAAGATATACGTCGGAGAACGTGTTATAGGACGCGTTGGAAGTGCGTTGGGAGCGCGTTGGGGGGCATGGGGGGTCCGTGCGGGGCGTCTTGCGGGGCGTCTCGCGGGACGTCTCGCGGGACGTCTCGCGGGGCGTCTCTCGGGGCGTATGGCAGGGCGTATCGGACTTGATTTTGCAATAACTCGAGACTTACGCAATTACACGATTAAAACAGACGTTTCCCGAAAAGAGGAATACTTGCTATATAGGATAAACAAGGTCTTTTAGCCAGCGGAAACGTTGTGGCAAAGAATTGCTGCTAATAGCTGCTAAAGTTGGGCGGTTGCGAGCGGGTTAGCAGGAAGGAATGGCAACATGGCGTCCGCAACAAGCTTTGATATAATGTGCATACTTGGAAAGAAGCTGGAGATATAGTTAGTAAACAAGTATTCGATTGATTTGGGTTGATTTGATGTGTTGTGGTTGAGTTATTGAGGTGCATTGTTGCGGAGTGCCCAAAAACGGCTCGCTCGCTTGTTTGATACGTTAACGTTTTTCGATTAAAGGAAAAGTCCGTAAATCTTTTTAACGAACAAATTACTGAATTATTTTTCGCTTTATTGTTACCTGCAAATCAAGAATTCCTTTCGGATATTGATTACGTTTCCAGGTAATTATATAATAAGTTCGTAACATTTTGATAACTTTTTAATTAATAGCCGACAAATAGTTTAAGGCTTAATTGGACAGAAGCTGTCCTAAACTTAGTAAAGACGATATTATAAAACGACGTTTAAAAGATAAATAATATATCCGATCGCCATTATTAGCTAGTAAGTGATTAATATTTAGATTAAAATATTTTACTCCTTAATAAAAAAATCTTTTCTTTAATCGATAATATAGCCTCTTTTATTACTTGGTTTTAAGAAGAATTTTTTTCTCTTTAGCAATAACTTTCCCCAGCTTTGAAGGAAATTATTAAGGTCCAGGAAGACGAACCGTAAAAGAAAAAAAGGAATCCGATAGCTCGAAAGATAAAGAAAAAGAACCTACGATTGACGACAACCTGCGTACCTTGGTAACTGAACTTTAGGCGGTAAAAAAAAAGAATGCCAGATTCGTTCGATAATAAAGAATTTCGACATTATCTTTATTTGGCGTAAATTAATCCGGTAAAAATATTATTTTACTCCTTGCTTATTATAAGATGCCAAAGGTTAAAGGTTATAAGTTTATTTTCCTTAATCCTTACGACTGTACTATAAATATGGAAGGATTTTTAATTTAAGCCAGATTTTACCTTATGTTTTTCGAAAGCTTTTTAAAGGAGAATTATTAAAAGGTGTTAATTATTTCCTAGTTGTTCGTAAGAAGAGTTCTTTTTATAGTTTTAGCAAATTATAAAGGATTATTTCGAGAATTACCTTTACGAATTATCCGACTTTATTAATTATATCTTTAATAATTACGAACATTTAAAGGAACGAATATAAGCCTTATTTAGAAACTTATATAAGTAGCAAAATACTGTTAAAAAGTTAACGTCTCAGATAAGCATTCCGGATGGTTTTTTGCACCTCGCAACAACAAATTCAAATAACTTAACAACAACACATCGCATTAATCCAAATTAATCGGATTTTTCTTAGCTAAATATATCTACAACTTTTTCACAAGTACGCGCATTATGTTCGGGTTTGCCGCAGACGCTATACTTCCGTTCCTTAGTTTTATCCCTTTTGCGACGACCCTTTCCAGCTGCTGTTAGCTGCATTTTTTTACTACCCCTTTCTTTTTGGGCCAAAAAAGCTTATTCCTTTTGTATAATAAGTATTCTTCCTTTTTAAAAACGTTTGTCTTTGGTTTTACGACGCTTACTTAAAATATAATTCGTTTCGCGTAATTAAACGTTTTTTTCCCCAAAAAAAGCAACTTTATATAACAGCAACATATAACCTTTTGTTACAAAATCAACCGACTAAAGGATTTTCGTTAACAAGTTACCTTAATAATTTCTAATCTTTTTTTGTAAGTATCGTCCTTGTTTTATTACTTCGCGAATATTTTTAAGGGTTTTCGCGGGGGGTAAAATGGAACCGGCAGAGGTTAGTGGGAAGACGGTCGGCGTAGGCATAACTGGAGGAATCTTTAATTTGGAAAAAACGTTATTAGGATCGAATAAAATAAGATTAGTTTTCGCAAATCCAGATTTAATGTTATTGGACGTTATAACAGCTTGGAACGCGTCATAAAAGCCGGCGAGAAATTTTTCTTTGGCAATATAAGTATAATGGCGTTATATTAGGTTTTCGATATACCGCGAATAAGCGCGTTTTAAAACAGAAAAACAAAATACATTAAAAGGCTAAAACCGATACAAAAAATGCGCGAGCATATAAAGCGTAATAATGTTGTTATTGGCGCAATATTTTTCGAATTTTATTAAATAGTAGCTTTTATGGCCGTCGAAAATAAGGAAACGTTTCGAACCTTTCGTCCTCGTCCGAATATACTTGTTAAAAGGCTGGATTTATTCGAAACCTAATTTATTTATTATTTAACTATTATTACTTAATACGATTTTTTAATTAGCTGCTGGCAATAAATTATCGAGGTACCAGGACTCAAAATAATCTTTTTCCGTTATAATAATAAATAACGGTATAATTTAATTTTGAAAATTAATAACTTAAATAATTGTAATTTATTTTTTACTGCCTTATTGCGTTTATTTAGGGTTTTTACGTTTTTCGGTACTAGTAATTATTATATCCGTTACTATAAAAAGTTTTATTAAAAATCCAGTCTCGTCGAAGTTGTAAATATTTTCTTCTACAATACCGAATTTTACGATTGTAACCCGAACAAGCTCGAACTACTTGTAAAATGTTTCTAAACTTTCGGCTAAAACCCGTTAATAATCGATTTTCCGATTTAAACGCGTCTGGAATTTCTGTTACTATTTAACAAAGTTCGACGCTCATTTAACTTTAACGCGTCTTATAACGCGCTAAGCAAGCAGTATATTAGCCATATCTTTAACGTACTAAAGCCGGACAAAAAACGCTCGCATATTAAAGTTAAAGATACGGTCGATAATGGATTTCTTTTCGGTCGGCATCGATTTTCGCAAATTAGCTATATAATCGCCCTAAAAAGGTATACCGGTATATCGTTTATGCAAAATAAATTGGAGGACTTTATAAATAAAACTAAGTTTCGTATAATTAAATTTCGGGTTTCGTTTTTTAACTTGAACGGCTAGGTTTATTCTTGCTGTTTTTGTAAGCCGCTCTATGTTGTTGGTGTTGAGAAATGGACAATTGAAGTTGGGTAATTGGAATATGCAGAAAACCATCCGGAATGCTCGTCCATTCGGAATGCTTATCTAAGACGTTACATCTTTTCCAGCAGACAAAATTAGCGGCTAAGTATACGAAGAAATTTAATCGTTTTACAGTAACTCTTTATCTACCAGAAAGTGCTTTATTTTACCTTGATTACGATGGCTTAAAGTTATAAGTTAAGAACGTAATATATAAGGTACTTAAAATGAAACTTTTCCAGGATTAAATTAATAACGCCATTATTGCCGACAAACGTACTTTTAATAAGTACCTGAAAAAAAAAAGGTTTAACAAAAAAAGGGACGATCGAAGCTTTAGTAATAAGTCCTAAGGAAATAAAAATAAGGATAAAACTGAGAAGAAAGCGAATATTACTTTAAAAGAACTTAAAAAGGATAAGTCGAATATTTAATATTTTAATTATAGCAAAAAAGGTTATTATAAAAACGAATACAGTTTCTTAGCTAAAAGGAATTTTAAACAAGAAAGGATTCCTTAAAAAAAGACCCAAATGGCCGAACAAAAAACAAATAATAAAAGCGAAAAAAAGGAAAAAGTTAATTTTACCTTTTTCTAACAGGAATATACCATTACGACGACTTATTGTAAACTAAGCGGCAATTTAAAGTACAAGCGTTATCAGATTTGCCAGAATTAAACAGCTAAAACTTACAAGTATTATCCCGGATAACCAACTTTTAGATTAGTTACAAAACTAAAATACGAATATTATTTAAATATGCAAAAGTGCGAAATATATAACGGATACGGCCAGATACATCCAGAACTTAATAATTACGGGTAAAAAACCCTTAAATCCAGCGAACCCCCAAAACGGGCGGTATATTTCAAAACCGAAGCCCTTAAACAGGATTTTATTAGTGGATACGGATTTTTCCATTTTTCGGCCTGCAATAATAACGATTATTTAATTTACCTTTAAGCAAAGGAAAATAACTATTATTAACACGGTTAAAACGAAAAAAACCTTTAGAGAACCTAATAACGTTTATAAATATATCGAAATTCTCTGATAGCCCGAATATCCTCGATCTTATTATTTACACCCCGAATCGAATCAAAGCCGAAAAGCTATTGCTTAAAGTTGCTTATATTACACTCTTATACTATGTTTAATGCATAAATTTCTAGATATGGAAGCAAACTTTACAAAATCTCAACTTCGAATCGGAAACCTTCTTAAACGTTAAAGGTAAAAATTACTAATGTAAAATGCCAGATTAGTTAACAAAAGTGGTATACTTACATAAATAATAAATGTATCAAACACGCAATTAAGAAAACCCGCGAATAGAAACGCCTCCTAGTAAATAAAACTACGAAGTTAAAAAACGGTAAAAATTTTCGAAATTAAGGTATCGAAAAGCTTTACAAATTAAAACCTTATATAAGGCAAAAAAAGGATTACAAAACTAAATCGAAATTCTTATTTAGTACTAAAGCTAAACTTTTAAAGCTATAATTAACTTTGAAGTAAAAAGCAACTTTATTTCGCCCGCGGTAACCGAAAAACATTACATTCCTTCAAAGTACAAACTAAAGTTTTACAAATTACGGACAGTTAATGGAAATTTCCCAATACGATAACGGACGAATCCTTAAAGAAATTGAAAAATTTCCAAGATAAATCCAAAGCATTAAATGTATTTTATCTTAAATATCGCAAATATTTTAAGTTATGATATTATTTTGAAAATGCCGTAACTTAATTCCAACAACTCGTTAATTAATCAGAAAACTTGCCAGCTTTCTTAAAATTACGAATTAATTCCTTTTAAAAAAAGGTCTAAAGAAATTTACTACATAATCCGAAAAGCCAAGATATCAAACTTTGCCAGTACCATACCACTAAAATATCAGCGATTCGAACGACTTTTTAAGGATAAAAAAAACAACGAACTACCTTTATATAAATAATAATACTATCGCATACCTATTAAAAATTAAACATAATTCCAAGTTTTATAAAATTTACTATATAAATCTAGAAAAGGTAAAGGCCTTATAAAAAAGCATCCAGTTAAACCTAAAAAAAGGTTATATTTAGCTATCTGAATCCACCGCAAAATACCTTATACTTATAATACCTAAAATTAAGGACGGGAAGCAAAAAGTCGATTAAGATAGAAATCCGGTTTATCGACGTGTAGTCAATTATCCACAGTTAAACGATATTATCGTTAAAAACGGATATCTTTAATCTTAATAAGCTCCTTAAAGGAAAACGCAAACAAAGCCAAATGGTTTACTATATTAAACCTTCGAAACGGTTATTACCGTATCGAAATAGCTACAAAAAAAATAAAAAACTGCTGTTCGAACAATATACGAGTATTACAAATACCGAGTTATGCTTTTATGACTTATTAAGGTCTCCGCCAATTTCTAACCTCTAATTATAACTATATTTAAGAAATTTCTAAACAAATATATCTTTGTATGCCGCGACGACATACTTATAAAGTTTTAAATAAAGCAAACACCCGAATTAACCCCGCTAAAAGTATATAGCATACGCAAAAGCCAAACTATCTAAGATTTACCCTTACCTCCAGTTAAATTAAAATCTAAAACTCTAAAATTAAAAGCAGTTAAAAACTGTCCCATCTTTCATAAAGCAACCGTTACAAATATTTAACAGATCTTAAGATTTACGGGTTACGTACGTAATCTGATTAAGGGATATAAAAATATTATCAAACTATTAACGAAATTTACTACTAAAAAGTATATTAAAAAGAATTCGAACTTTTAAAGGAAGTTAAAAAAGTTTTTCAGTTACTTAAAAATAACATTATTAAAACGCTAATAACAAAATTGCCTAACGCCTACAAAAAGAAACGCCTAAAGATAAATACCTTAAATTATACCTCAAACGCAGTTTTAAAGCAATAGAAAAATAATAAAATGTAATACCCAGTAACCTATTATTTTAAAGCCCTTCAAAACGCAGAACATAAATACAAAATCCACGAAAAAGAGCTGCTAGCGATTATTAACGCCCTTAAAAAATAAAAACCTTTCTTTAACAGAATTAAGGAACCTTTCGACATTTACTTAAATCACAAAAACCTTACCCGGTTTATAACGACTTAAAAGCTAAATAAACGTTACGAAACTTGAATAATTTTTTATCGAAATACAATATCCAAATCCACTATATCAAAAAGAAAAAAAAACATTGAAGTAAATATTTTAAGTTGCAAAGGAAATTACGATTCCAAGGTTCCGAAACGTCGAATGCAAGTATTGCAATAAATTAAAGACAGTACTCTACGGTTATGTAAAATACTAAAACAACCTATTCCAAAATTTTTAACGAAATTCCAAAATTTCTATAATAAGAAAAAGTAAAAAAAGGTGTAGAAATTAAATAAATAACTGAAAAACCAGCTATTATACCGTGGCAAAATTTACAGCCTTCGAAAATAACAAAAGTAATTCGTTAGAAAGTTTAACGAAGATTTATTATACGAACAGTAAGGTATTTTTAAAACTATTAAACGGTTACAGGAAAAATACGATTTTCTAAAACTTCGACGAACTATTAAGCAGGTTATTAAGGATTATAATATTTATAATAAAGTAAAAGCAGCCCGATATAAGCCTTATAGACTTTTACAACTTATAGATATTCCAAAAAAAGCTTGGAATACCATTATTTGGAGTTTCATTACCGGTTTACCCCTATCAAAAGATACCGTTACTGTAGTTTAATATAATGTAATATAGGTAATCATTAAGAGATTTACCAAATATAAGTACTTTTTACCTTTTAAAAGAAACGCAACGGCAAAATAACTAACTTACGCCTTTGTCCGATATTATCTCGACAAATATAACATACTAAAAAGAATTATCTTAAACAAAAATAAGCTTTTTACATTAAAATTTAATACCAGCTTTTTTAAGCAAATAAGCGCCAAACTTAAATTTTTACAGCATATTACTTATAAACAGATAAATAAACAAAACGTTTAAATCAAATATTAGAGCAGTACTTAAAAAGTTACATTAATTACTACCAGGATAACTAGGTTAAACTTTTTTCATTAACCCAAATGGCCTATAATACCTTTGTTAACGAGAATATAAATATTTTTCTCCATATAGCGATATATGGTTACCAAGCAAAAACTTAACGGCCAGAACAGCTATGAAATAAAGCTCCAAAATTAACCATAAAAGTTTTTCGAACAAAAACGATAGCAACTATAATCCAAACAATACAAGTTCGCTTACAAAATAAATTACGATTTCTCCAACAAAGGATAACTTAATACTATAATAAGAAAAGAATTAAAGGACTAATTTTAATAAAAGAAAATAAAATCTATGTATTACGCCAAAAACAAAACGCAATTTCGAACATTTCTCAAATTAAAATAAAAAAATCCAATAATAAGCTTAATCTTAAAAAGCTTAATCTATTTAAAATTAATAAAATTATTTCCAAAATTAACTACCAATTATTACTACCCGAAACGATGAAAATACACCTTATTTTCCATATTTCTTTACTTAAACCCGTACCCAAAAACGCTTTATTGAAAACTAGTCTGGAAATCGAAAAAGACGACGATAAGTACAGAATTAAACGAATACTGGACTCCAAGATAATTAAAGACAAGGTTCAATATTTAAACAAATAAAAGAACTACACATACGAAGAAAATATTTAAAACCGCTTAAGCATTTAACGAACGCAAAAAACATAGTTAAAATGTTTTACCGCCAGAATCTTAACCGACCGTCTTTAACGCGGCCAAGGTCGCAGGGGAAAACGGCCCAGCACTTAAATCCAACCCTAAAGCGCTTTAATCGAAAGAAATAAACGTCTTTACTATAACGTCCATCTTAAAAACAAGCTAAGCTTACTTTACTTTTATACGACGTTATTCCTTTTCCAATCTTTCTTATTTTTCCAATTAATTTAATTTATATCTTTTTTTCGAAACCGTAATCATGTTTTTCTTTAGTACGTCTTGTTAAAGGCGTAAAGGTTTTAGTCGTCTAATAAAATTTTGCGATCTTTCTTTTCGCCGACGAAACGTTTCCTCCTAACGCTGGTGTAATTTATCTAATTCTTTTTTAATTAGTTCCTGATACGTTAAAACCCCATTTTCGACTTTACGCTGCTTTTGTTACAACCGAGTACGTTCTTTACTAATTATCGATAAGGAATTTATAGTTAATACGTTATACGATAGACGTTAACGACGAATGCAGTTATTATAACTCGGAATGCCGACTATATAAAAACAATTAGAATTATTAAAGCGAACGTAATTCGAATAAGAAAATACTTTAACGCCAAAACTTTTAATTAAGTTAGTTCCATTGTTTCGAGATTCCCGTTAATTAGGACGAAATTTCCCTTTTTGCTTATTTGTTCGACTTATCATAATAAGTCCAGTTAGCTAAAAAGAAAAAACAGTAAAAGGCGGTTTCGAACAAAGATTTTTAAAGAAAGAGAATAATGTTACGACCTAAAGGTTCTCCAAGATAAAAGTGCTCCTTTAGGATTAACGCGGACGAGCTCCGGGTAAATTACGGACCTGGCCAAAATCTTGGTGATCTAATGTAATCTAGTTGATTTAGGGTAAGTGGGGTAGATCACGGAATATTATATAAATCAGAGGCACATTTACTAAAAGAAAGGAGGATATATAACGAACCGTTTTCTTATATAAATAGCACCTAGATAGATTCGTTCTTTAGCTATCCATTTAAGTTTTTAATTAAAGGCAACGTTTTTCGATTAAAGGAAGAGTTTGTAAATCTTTTTAACAAACAGATTACTGAATCATTCTTCGCCCTATTGTTACCTGCAAATCAAGAACCCCTTTCGGGTACTGATCACGCTTCCAGGTAGTTGTATGACAAGTTCGTGACAAATAGATCTAAGACGAGAATAAAAGATTTGGAAAAATAATTTAATAATTCGAAAAAAGCCCAAAAGATTTAAGTTACCTGTAATAAGGCCTTAAGCTGGCAGGAAAAACTAAGGTGGATAATAATTACTTCATCGAGATCAGGCTCTATTTTTGAGGTTTGAGCTGCGCCTGCGGCGCAGCCGTGGCTAGCACTTTGATCAAGAAGTAGCCGCAAGGGTCAGATGTATCGACTAAACCTTTTTAAGAAGAAGCTCCACAGAAATAACAAAAGCTCAAAAATAGGGCCTGATATCAAGTTGTGATTTTTTGGCTCCGCGACTTATATCTCCATATAAATTTTCAAAAGTCTAACTTAAAAACTAGCAAATGTAAACATGATAAAAACAAACAGAAAATAATAGAAAACGTTATTATATACAACTTTAAAAGGGGTTTCTAACAATATATATAACCTTCCAATCGGGATTAATTTGGCAGAGTTATTAAAAAAATAAGTCAAAGTTCTTACTTTGCACATCTCCCCCAATGTGACGGCTATGGGCTTAACCAACTATTAAACCTAGTCGTACGGTTTATGTTGGCAGTGGTATCGTGGAAATTTAAGCAATGAAGCGATAGTTACGTTTGGTAATAGCAGATATAGATCTAGGTAACTAAGTTGTAATTACAAGCTGGTGCTAATTAGGCTATAGGAAATAATAAGCGTATATATATTAGTCTTGGCTTAACGTACTTAAGCAGCTTAAACCTTTAAGCCCGTTAAGTCCTGTAAACCGGCTTTTATTGGCTTAAGGGGTTTAAAGTGCCAAACGCTTTAAAACCTTTAAGCTAATTACGTAACCTAGGACCTATATCGGGAATATCTTCTATATTTTCCGACCGTTTCTTTTTATACTAAATCCTTTTAGTTATAATACGATTTCCCTTTTCCCAAAATCTTTACCTTTAAAGATTAATTTGTTGATCGTATTTGTTTAATAAATAATTTCCTTTTTTACATATCATTTTCTGTTTTTTCACTGTTATATTAGGTCGTATTAGAAAATAAAGATTTCGCAAGCGTAATAACGCTTTAATTCTGTTAAAACGAATTAATATTTTTAATTTTGTTATATCTTTGAATATATCCTATTTTCGTTATAAATTTAAACGGAAAGTTTGCAAAGTATACCCTAATTCGGGGAAATATTTTTGTTGCGTTAAGTATGGTAGTTTTTCTATTTTATTGGGTCGTTTAGTTTCTGAATATTAACGGCTTTTGGACGAAAAGGAACGATTAAAACGGAAAAAAAAAAAAAAAACAAGCACGAAAGGTTTTCCATTCCGCCGTTAATAAAATCGATCGCCTTTAAAAATTGCGTAAGGTTCTTTGCCAGCGCGGGATCGAAATGCTACGTCGGGGTATTTAAGGTACGGAAGCGATGGAAAAATTTGAACGTTTAAAGCGAGAGCAATAACAGTTGGAAGCTAAGGTTACGTTAGCACAAATTATCCTACTTGCTAACTGGCCGTCTGGTAACCTAAATTGAAGTACTTTTATCCTTAGCGCTTCCGGCGTTACTGGTAAAAGTTTTTTAAAAGGCGTTAGGCGCTCGTAAGATTCTTCGCAGGTTCCCAGATGTTTTCGAAGTTTGGGTAATCTTTCCACTTAATTAAGTACTAAGTAAACGCTTTTTTTTTGCGTATATTTAGTATTTTTTCTATTTCGTAAACTGGTACATTTTTTATAATTTCTTTATCTTAATTTTGTTTTGTATTAACTTTAATTATATCTACTGCTAACTTTAATAAGGAAATATAAAAAACTGGATAAAGCTTGACCTTCGCCGGTAGTTCCAATTTATAGTTATTTTTGAAGATTTTCTTAGCGATCTTATATAGGCCGATATTTTTAAACCCGAGTTGTTTGTTTAACCTTTTAATTTAGATATTTTTTGTAACTAGGTAAACCATTTTCCCTTCCGAAAAAGTTAATCCTTTTAACCTTTTTTAGTTATAATATATGCTTATGTAATCGCGTACGAAATTAAGCTTTGATTTTATTTTTGCGTACAGCTGTTTTAATTATTTTGATATAAGAATTACTTTAACGTTAGCTAGTCCATTTTTATATAAATCTCGGTAAACCTTAAGTATAAATCTAAAATTAGCAGTTACTGCCGTCGTTTTAATGCTTTCGTAATAGCTAATATTATAAATTAACTATATAACTGGTAGTTTTTCGACCTAGTTATTTTATTCGTAGTTAATATAATATCGTAAATACGTTTTTAGCATTTAATTAGTTTTTTTGTTTATCCGTTTATTTGGGGTTTAAATGTGCTAGATAATTTGTAATTTAGTTTAAGTTAAACTATTAAGTCTTACCAAAATTTTAAAATAAAGGTAATACCTTTATCCGAAACAATTTCCATTAAAAGTCGGTAAGTACCTAAAATATGTTTAAGGAAAATATATACAAATTACTTTATATCGGTATTTTTATTATAAGAAAAAAATTAAAAAATTTCGTAAATCGATTAACGATTACGAAATTGCTGTCGTAATATATTTTTATAACTGGATTTTCTGATAAAAGAAACTTAGTAATAAAGTTAAATATAATCGAATCCTATAATCGCTTAACGACTAGTAAAGGTTATAATTCTCCGTAAGGCTTATATCGTCGTATCTTTGTTCTGGCGCAGATATCGCATTACCGTATAACTCTTTAAACTATAGTTTTCATCTTAAGAAAGTAATATATCCGTTATAAGCGTTTTAAGGTTTTATGGATCCCTGGGTATCCATATACCGGGTATTTATATATATCCCGTATTAAATCCTTTTATAAGTTTTCGAGCACTTATATTTTGTTTATTTAGTACTTTACCAACTAGTTAGCATTATATTATTGGATACGTTAATATATATCAACTCGTATCGCTCGTATCGCAGCAATTCGTCGCTATTTTAGGTATTTTTCGAGTATAATGTCGAAAATTATCTACTATACCTTAACCTTAGATTCTTCCAGGGTAGGTCGTTTATTAAGTACGTTTATTTTGCCATTTTCTAATCCTTTTCGATAGATAATAACGTAATTAAATTTAAAAAGGCTTTTAACGTAGCGTAATTATTTTCTGACAAATTTTCGTATCGTAAAGAAATATATAATGTTTTTGTAATCCGTATAAGTATACCTTAATTTAATATATATTGCGTTTAAAATAATGCATAAATTCCTCAAGGGCGTTAACAGTAACTAGAAATTTCTAATCGTAAATAGGATAATTTAGTTCGGCTCTGTATAGCTTGTAAAAATAAAACGCAATAAAGTAAAGTGTTTCTTAATTGTCTCGATATTTAACTATAACGTCTTAGATAAGCATTCCGGATGGTTTTTAGCACCTCGCAACAACAAATTCAAATAACTCAACAATAATACATCGCATTAATCCAAATTAATCGGATTCTTCTTAGCTAGATATATTTACAACTTCTTTACAAATACGCGCATTATATCCGGGCTTGCCGCAAACGCCATACTTCCGTTCCTTAGTTTTAACCCTTTTGCGATAACCTTTTCCAGCTGCTGTTAGCTGCATTTTTTTACCACCCCTTTTTTTTTGGGCTAAAAAAGCTTATTTATTTTGTATAATAAATGTTCTTCCTTTTTAAAGACGTTTATTTTTAGTCCTGCGACGCTTGCTTAAAGTATAATTCGTTTCGCGTAATTGGACGTTTTCTTCCCCGAAAAAACCAGCTTTATATAATAGCAATATATAACCTTTTATTACAAAATTAACCGATTAAAATATTCTTGTTAGCGAGTTACCTTGATAATTTTTAATTTTTCTTTATAAGTATCGTCCTTATCTTATTACTTTGCGAATATTTTTAAGGGTTTTCGCGGGGGGTAAAATGGAACCGGCGGAGGTTGGCGGGGAGACGGTCGGCGTAAGCATAACTGGAAAAACCTCTAATTCGGAAAAAACGTTATTGGGATCGAATGGAATAAAACCAGTTTTCGCGAATTTAGATTTAATGTCATCGGACGTTATGGCAGCTTGGAACGCGTCGCAGAAGCCGGCGAGAAAATCTTTTTTGGCAATATAAATATAATAACGTCGCATTAAGTTTTCGATATACCGCGAATAAGCGCGTTTTAAAACAGAAAAACAAGATATATTAAAAGGTTAAAGCCTATACGAAAAATATGCGGGTATATAAAACGTAATAATGTTATTATTGGCGTAATATTTTTCGAATTTTATCCAATAATAGCTTTTATGGCCGTCGAAGATAAAAAAATGCTTTAAACTTTTCGTACGCGTCCGAGTATGCTTGTTAAAATGCTGAATTTATTCGAAACTTAATTTATTTGTTGTTTAATTATTATTACTTCATACAATTTATTTGTTGTTTAATTATTATTACTTAATACGATGTTTTAATCGGCTGTTGGCAGTAAGTTATTACTGTATTAAAACTAAAAATAATTTTTCTTCGTTATAATAATAAATAACGGTATAGCATAATCTTAGGAATTAATAACCTGGATAATTATAATTTATTTTTTATTACTTTATTGCGCTTGTTTAAATTTTTTACGTTTTTCGGTATTAGTAATTACTATGCCCGTTATTATAAAAAGTTTTATTAAAAATTTAGTTTCGTCAAAGTTGTAAATATCCTTTTTTATAATGCCGTATTTCGCGATTATAACCCGAACAAATTCGAACTATTTACGAAATGTTTCTGGACTTTCGGCTAGGATCCGTTAATAATCGATTTTTCGATTTAAACGCGTTTAGAATTTTTGTTACCCTTTAACAAAGTTCGACGCCTATTTAATTTTAACGCGTTTTGTAATACGTTAGGCAAGTAATATATTAGCTATATTTTTAACGTACTAAAGCCGGATAGGAAACGCTTACGTATTAAGGTTAAGGATACGGTCGTTATAAATTTCTTTTCGGTCGGCGTCAATTTTCGCGAATTAGCTATATAATTGCCTTAAGAAGGTGTACCGGTATATCGTTTATGTAAAGTAAATCGGGGGACTTTATAGATAAAATTAAGTTTCGTATAATTAAGTTTTGGGTTTTCTTTTTTAGCCTAAACGGCTAAGTTTATTCTCGCCGTTTTTGTAAGCCGCTTTATGTTGTTAATGTTAAGAAATGGACAATTAAAGTTGGGTAATTGAAATGTGCAAAAAATTATCCTGAATGCTTATCCATCCGGAATGCTTATTTAAGACGTTAACTTTTAAGGCATAATTTAAAGCATCGGTTTCTAGCTTAACTAATCGCTTTAGGTCGTACATAATCAATACTGGTTTACTAGTAAAGGCGTTTTTAATTTGCTAAAACGCTATTTTCTTTTTTAAAATTTATTTAAACGGTTTATTCTTTTTAATAAGTTCCGTTAATAGCATAACTATCTTGTTAAAATTACGTATAAATCTTCGGTAATAATTGCCGAATTTAAGAAATACTTATATTTCTTTAACGTTAATAAGTTATGTTTAATTTTTGACCGTTAATAACTTCTTGGAGTTTATACGAATTTGTTTTGGCATAATACTATATCTTAAAAATTGGACTTTTTAGTTGTAAAAATTACTTTTTTCGGTATTAACCAAAGATTTAACGTCTTATAGCGCTTATAAAACCTGATAAACGTATTTTTCGTGCTTTTCCTTTATTTCCAAGTAAATAAGAATATTGTCGCGGTAACAAATAACAAAAATATCCAGGTATTATTCTTATTTATACGCCCTATCGCCCCTAGGGCATGCGGTACTTTTACTGTGTATGTACATATTTCGTACGGTAAAACCAAGAAAAAGCCTAAGGTAAAAACCCATACGCTGCGGTTATGCTGCGCTTTAAAAGCGTTATCGATACGTTTTTTACCGTCCCGTCGTTAAAAGCTTCTCCTTTTGACTAACTTAATTATCCCGGTACGGTGCCGTACTGCGGTAGGAAAGAACAATCCCGTCAGTTCTTTAAGTACGCTGCGGTACCGCCTCGAATTCCAATAGTTAATTTCCTTATTTCCGAGGCAAGTTAAGGTAAAGTCAGGTAAGGAATAATAAAAAACCCCTATTTCCATATAACCTCTGGAAGCGCCGCCGCGGCGGGTACGGCGCTTTGCTGCTATCAGCCCGGGGTAGCCCCGGAAAAGGCCCTTACCTTTTCTTACCTTCAGCTGTTTCGACAAAAAACTTAAAGCTTTCCGGCACGTTCTTTGCGTTTTAAGAAGGTTTTTTGTCTTAGGAACGCTTAGAAATAAATGGGTCCTCCGAATATAAAAGCTACCGCTGTTATAGCTGACTTTTTTTTCTTGTTCCTTTTCTTCGGCAACTTAACGATACTGTAAGTATTTTCCTGCCCGGCGTAACGGCGGTGTCGGCGCGGTGGACTTCGTTACGGCGGTGTCAGTGCGGTAGGCCCCGTCAGCGGCCCTCTGGAGCCCCGTTGTCGCCTCGCGGTGTCAACGCGGTCCCGGTAGGGCCTTATAGGGGTAGCCGGCACCGGCACCGTCCGGGCTGCGCCGCCGCGCTCCCCGCCCCGGTATGTTCCGTCCCCTGCTAACAGTTTCTAGCCCTTCCCAATTGTATCCCGCTTTCTTGGTAAGTCGCTTCCGCTGCTCCCGCGTACCGGCCCCGCCGAAATATCCAGGTATTCTCTTAACACATAATTTATTATTCGTTGGAAGATTGCTGGTACATTAGTTAGTCCTATAAGGGTAACTAAGTATTCGTATAAGCTATATTTCGTTTTAAAAGCTATTTTTAATTTGTATTTTTTCTTAATCCGAATTATGTTATAGCCATCTCGAAAATCGATAACTGTAAACTATTTAACCTTACGCAGGCGATTTTTTATTTTAGTAATTAGTAATAACGGCGTTTTGTTTTTGACGGTAATATTATTAAGTTATCGATAATCTATTACTAATCGAAACTTTCCTCCTTTTTTCGGTACGAAAAACATAAAATATCCGGCTGGTAATTTAAAACGTCGAATCCATCCTTTTCGAAACTTGTTTTCGAAGTAATCGCGGAATATATATAATTTTGCATGATGTAGATTATATATCGAATAAAAGGCAATATTTCTGCTATTTTTAAGGATTATTTCGTTATTTTATTCGTTATGGTTTAATAATTTAGTATCAAATTTTTTGCTAAATAACTTGTCGTATTTGTAATATTATAAAAATACCTTACCCATTTATTTTGGTAGCTTTTCGGGTAGTCGTTTTAAATCGTTATTTATCTGCCTAAATTTTATTTTAAGGTTGGCAATAATACGTCGTATTTTTCGATTATGTTCTTTTTTTTTTAATATGTCGTATATTTTTAGGTAATAAGGTTTTTGCCGTTTCCTTATGCCTGCATTCGTTTACCTTATCGATCGAATATTAAAGTCTTTCGTCGTTTAGCTTATTGTTGGAAAATAAATTGTAATTTATTTCGCAAATCTTTTAATTAATAACCGGGTTATACTGTTTTAATTATAGCAAACCTAAAATTAAATCGAAATCTTTTATGGCGATAACGTCGAAACTAATAATTTATCTTTTTCTTTCGATAAAAATCTTAAAATAATTAATTTTATATCGAACTTATCCGTCGTCGTAATTAAATATTTAATTTTCGGCATTTTCGACCTTGTAAAGGTATTCCTTATCTTCCCATAATAGCTTTAATTCGTTAACTACTTTTAAGGCGATATAATTGTTTTTTATTACGCCGTAATCCATAAATGCGGTATATCGTTTCTTTTTAATTCGTACTTCCACCGTAATAGGTTTTTTTCGTACTGTTCGCATCGCATTTAAAACTCTTTTAAGGTGTTGCTGTTCACCTTTATTTCTGCCAACCTGGGGCCTTATTATAGGTGGCTTAGATTTTTTGAGCTGTTTTCGAATTGCTGAATTCTTTCTTTAAGTCTTTTATTTTCGGTTTAAATTTATTTTAACTATTGTTCTTATCGGCGTAGTGTTATTATCAAGTATTCCACTTGGTTTTAAATCGTTTCTCTGGTAATGTATTTTAGCTTTAGGTTTTTTAGCTTAAAAAGGAGCGAATTTCCTTCTGTATAACTAATCGCTTTTCTGAGTCCTTTGTAAAAGCTAACTGGATCCGTAAATCGGTAATCATTTTTTGGCAGTATTTTTTTACTGTTCTTTAGATTAGTTTTTCCTACGTTTGGTAATTACACCATTCGTAATAGCACTAGGGCTTATATGCAGGGTAATGTTTTCCTTCTAGCCAGTTCCTGGTTGCTGCTAGTTCGTTAATTTCTTCCATCGTTGCGGCTTTTCGTATATGGCGATACCATCTTTAATCTTTAGGATCACTTTTAGTTCGATTCTTAAAATCGAAGCCTTATCGCTATATGCGTATAATTCGTCGTACGATATATTTTTTCTCGTCCTCGTATATCTCGCACTGCGGTCCTCGACAGCTAACCGCGTAAAGCTTTCCGTACCGATCGGGTTTTTCTGGGCACAGGTTTTCGTCCTATCCTCGGTATTCCTTTAGCCATACGTCAAGCACTAACTGGTTGTTTTTCTGTTGCCGTTTTTGCTGTGTACAGGTAGGTAGCTTGTTATCGTTCAGCTCTTTTCATCTTTCGTGCTCCTGTAGCTATTAGGTAGCAGTAAGTCCAGTGGTTTTAGCTTTTTTAGCTTTTTTAGCTCCTGCTTCGGCTAGTTTTTTTGCTTTCTCATTCTTTATCGCACCTTTGGGTTGTCGTTATTTTTGCCGCGGATTATGTTAATCGTTTTTCTGTCGCCAAGTTCCTTTTTATGCTGGTTTTTAGAAACTGGAACTTAATATATCTTTTTCGGACTTCTGTACTTTCGCGTAATATATCCAGGCTTACCGTAGTTATAGCAGGTAACGGACGTCTTATTTTTCGACTAGATAGCCCCTAATTCCATAAGCCTTAATTAAGTTTTATAAAAGATGGAAGGTATAAGGCGCTTTCGACCTTGGTTAGCTCCTTAAAACTTAGACCGTAAGGCGAATTATTTACGTCGTTCTTGTCGTCGTTCAAACTGTCGATTATTCATTTTTACAGCTTTAGCGATATATTTATCGAATGCGTTAAATCGTTCGATTTTCATAATTTCGTTTTTAATATCGTCCTTTAGTTCTTTGTCAAAGACGTCGATCAGTATATCGTTTTTATCGTCGACCCATCCTGCTTTAGATATAAGGTTTTTGAATTCGACGGCATATTTAAAAGCTGGTCCTTTTTGTTTAAGCTATAAAAGGTTTTATGCAGCCTTTCGTTTTACGTCCGGGTTGTCGAAGTTATCCTTAAGCTTTTGTTCGAAGTTAATATAACTTTTGAAAATCTTTTTAATAACCGTTTTTTGATCGTTTTCCGTATTTTCTAGGTAATCGCGTAACGTAAGCTTAAATTAATTTAAAACGTTTTTTTTTAAGAATTTTGCTATAACAAGGATTTTGTTAACGTCGCTTTCGATCCTTTCTAATCGTAGATATATCCTAGCTTAGGTTAGGAAGCTTTAAACGCTTTTTGTATTATCGTAAGGTTCGGGTTTTTTAACTTTAAGTTTTGGAATAACGGCTGCTGATACCGAATCGATTAGGGCGGCGGTTTAAGCAATAAGCTGTTAAATATGGGCCTTAAGTTGCTGGACGTATTTTTGCAGCTATTAGGTAAAGGTAAAGACGGTATCTTCGGCGTTAGTCGATATTCTGATAATGTTAAATATTATTTAAAGTTTAACGGTACTACTAAATAAAAGTTTGTAACGTATAACGGTTATAACCTTAACTAATTATTAAATCTAATCGTACGGTTTATGTTAGTAGTAATATCGTAAAAATTTAAGTAATAAAGTAATAGTTACGTTTAGTAATAACAGATATAAATTTAAATAATTAAGTTATAATTACAAGCTGGTATTATTTAGGCTATAGGAAATAATAAGCGTATATATACTAGTTTTGGCTTAACGTACTTAAGCAGCTTAAACTTTTAAGCCTGTTAAGCCCTCTGAGCCGGCTCTTACTGGCTTAAGGGGCTTAAAGTGCCAAGCGCTTTGAGACCTTTAAGCCAGTCACGTGACCTAGGACCCATATCGGGGATATCTCCCATATCCTCCGACCGTCTCTTTTCATGCCAAGTCCCTCTGGTCATAACACCCAACCGCAACGCCCTTATAGCTACGACGCAACAACCACAACCCGTACGGCCAAAATAATAAATGGACGGGCTTCTCCCATACTAAACTGCCCTTAGAAGGTCCATGGCAGAATGTTGCGACCGGTGGTTATTGCGTTATAGCAAGAAGGGCGTTCCGGTTAATCAAGTCTAAAACCTTCTCATTGCTGCGACAACGTAACCACCGCGTGCAACATTTCGCCATGGGCCTTCCAAGCGTAACTTAGTATGGGAAAAGCCCGTCCTGTTATTTTTTTGCGCGTACGAATTGTAGTTATTGCGTTGCAGCCATAAAAGCGTTCCGGGTTTAACTAATCCCAACTTTTTTATAGCTATAACGTAACAACTACAACCCGTACGGCCAAAAAAATAATTGGACGGGCTTCTCCCATACTGAATTACCCTTGGAAGGTCTATGGCAAAATGTTGCGGCCGGTGGTTGTTGCGTCGCAGTAAAAAGGGCGTTCCAGTTAATCAAGTCTAGAACCTTTTTATGGCTGCAACAACGCAACTACCGCGTGCAACATTTCGCCATGGGCCTTCCAAGCGTAACTTAGTATGGGAAAAGCCCGTCCTGTTATTTTTTTGCCCGTACGAATTATAGTTGTTACGTCGCAGCCATAAAAACGTTCCGAGTTTAACTAATTCTAACTTTCTTGTAGCTTTAACGCAATAACTACAACCCGTACGGCCAAAAGAATAACTAAACGGACTTCTCCTATATTAAGTTACCTTTGGAAGGTCCATCGCAAAATATTGTGACCGGTAATTGTTGCGTCGCAGCAAAAAGGGTATTCCGGACTGAATTAACCTTAACCTTTTTCATGGCTGCGACGTAACAACGACAGCCCGTACGGCCCAAAGAATTGCTGGACGGGCTTTCCCCATACAATATATACCAGGGAAGGCCGGTACATAATGATACGGCCTATAGTTGTGCTGTTATAGCTATAAGGGCGTTACAGTTGCCCATTTTCCCGTAGCTAAACTTGGTTATATAAGCTGCAATTTTTATTTAAAAGAGTTGAAAAAATCCTCATATAGGTATTAGCTTATGTTTGATGCGTATATCTAGTTTTAAACCTAACGGGCTAAAATTGGCTGCATAATAAAAAAAAGATTAATAATTTTATTAAGAAAGTGTAAAACCAAAGCGTTTTCGCGCAACTTGAACTCAGGCCTCGCTGGCTCGTTACGGGGATTTGGGATTTGGGATTTGATTGGTTAATTTTTAGCATTGTGGAGCTGTACTTGAGTGACTTTGAAGAAATTGAAGAACGAGCTAGCGGGGCCTGAGTTAGCTAAGGTAAGATAATAATGTTACGAATCAGGACCTACTCTCCCTGTCTGGGCAAGGACACCCTACGGTTAAACTTCGGATGTAGGTGTCTTGGCATTTTAATGTGATTTGGAGGATTTGATGGATCTGGACCAGATTACATAGATCCAGCAGATCTACAACATACCCATAAAAAACTAAAGGATATATAATAAATGGGTTTTTCCTGTAAATAATACTTACTTAGTTTCGCTCCTTAGCTATCAATTTAAGTCTTTAATTAAAGGTAACGTTTTTTGATTAAAGGAAAAGTCCGCAAATCTTTTTAACGAACAAATTACTGAATTAATTTTCGCCTTATTATTGCCTGCAAATTAAGAATCCCTTTCGGATATTGCTTATATTTCCAGGTGGTTATGTAATAGGTTCGTTATATTTTGATAGCTCTTTAATTAATACCTGACGAATGGTTTAAGGCCCAGTTAGGTATAAACTTTCCTAAATCCAGTAAAAACGATATTATAGAACGGCGTTTAGAAAATAAACGATATATCCGATCGCTTTCGCTAGCAAGCGATTAATATCTGGATTAAAACATCTTACTTTTTATTAAAGAAGTTTTTTTTTAATCGACAACATAACCCTTTTTATTATTCGGTCTTAAGGAAGATCTTCTTTTTTTTTATAACAATTCTTTCCGGCTTTTAAAAAAACTATTAAAGTCCAGGAAAACGAACCGGAAAAAAAGGAAAAGAATCCGACAGCCCGAAAAGTAAGGAAAAAGAACTTACGATTAACGACAAGCTACGTATCTTAATAACTAAACTTTAAACGGTAAAAAGGGAAAATGCTAAATTCGTTCGATAATAAAGGTTTTCGATATTATCTTTATTTGGCGCGAATTAATTCCGCGAAAACATTATTTTACCCTTTATTTATTATGGAATGTTAAAGGTTAAAAGTTATAAACTAACCCCTTTAAAACCTTACGACGTTACCATAAATGTAAAAGAATTCTTGGTTTAAGTTAAACTTTACCTTAAACTTTATAAAAATTCTTTAACGGAAAATTATCAAAAAATAATAATTATCTTTTAGCTGCTTGTTAAAAAAGTTTTCTTATAGTCCGAACTTATTATAAACGATTACTTTATAAATTACCTTAATCAATTTTCCGACCTAATTAATTATGTTTTCGGTAATTATAAATATTTTAAAGAAAAAATACGAACTTTATTTGGAAATTCCGATAAAGAATAATATGTAATTAAACAGTTACACTTTTTCCAGCAAACTAAGTTAATAATTAAATATGCGACTGAATTTAATTACTTTATATTAATTTTTAATTTCCCAAAAAACGTATTATTTTATCCTTTTTATAACGCCTAAAATTATAAATTAAAGATAAAATATATAAAATGCCAAAGACTAGCCCTTTCCAGAATTATATTAACAAAGCTATTATTACCGATCGACGTACCTTTAAAAAGTACTTGGAAAAAAAGAAATCCGACAGAAAAAAAGACGATCGAAGCTTTAGTAGCAAGTTTTAAAAAAGCAAAAATAAGGATAAAACCCAAAAAAAAGCGAATACTATTTTTAGGGAACTTAAAAAGGATAAATCGAATATTAAATGCTTTAACTATGGCAAAAAAGGTTATTATAAAAACGAATATCGTTTTCCAGCTAAAAGGAATTCCCCAAAAAAAAGGATTCCTTAAAAAAAGACCCGAACGGCCGAATAAGAAACAAACAATAAAAGCGAAGAAAAAAAGGAAATTAATTCCATCTTTTTCCAATAGGAATATACCATTGCGACGATTTATTATGAACCAAACGGTAACCTAAAGTACGAACGTTACCCGATTTGCCAAAATCAAATAACTAAAGCTTATAAGTATTATCCCGGATAATTAGCCTTTAAGATAACTATAAGGTTAAGATGCGAATGTTATTTGGATAGGCAGAAATTCGAAATATATTACGAATATGGCTAAATACGCCTAGAATTTAACAACTACGGGCAGAAAACCTTTAAATCCAGCAAACCTCCAGAACGGGCGGTATACTTCAGAATCGAAACTCCTAAATAGAATTTTGTTAATAAGCATAAACTTTTCCATTTATCGGCTTACAACGATAACGATTATTTAATTCACCTTCGAACAAAAGAAAACAATAATTATTGGCCCGGTTGGAACGAAAAAACCCTTATAAAACTTAATAACAACTGTAAATATATCGAAATTCCCCGATAACCCAAATACCCTCGATCTTATTATTTATACCCCGATTCGGATCAAAGCCGAAAAGTTATTGCTTAAGGTTGCTTATATTATACCCTTATGCTGTACTGAATTGGGGCAGGGCTTATCGAAGTTGCTGTACGTAGAACATCTTGAATCAGTGCTTGGGAGAGATTGATGGGACTTCTTGACTATCTTTGGAGCCATTGATGCTATAAGAAACTGCATACAAAAGTTGTCAGGTCAGCAGCCATATATAGACCATCGCTGACCTACTGCCATATCCGAGTAGATTGCCGAGATGCCCAGCGGTGAAGCAAATGGAAGTAGGTAGAAACTGTGGCTGCAATAGTACCTGCAGTGGCTGGCAATAGCAGCTGCAGTAGCTGGCAATAGCTGCTGCAACCAGCTGCAACCAGCAGCTGCACCCATTCCTGCACCCCACACCACTTCAATAACCTTTTAGATACGCTAATAACGAACGTCGAACTACTGCCGAATCCTAATCTGGCCCATTTAGGGTCCGTCAACAGATACCAAAAAAAGATCGGTTCAATCCTATACGTAGCAGTTAATACACGACCCGATATAACCTTTACGGTATCCCGATTTGTCCGATTCAACCTAAATCCTAACGACGCGTATTACAAAGCTGTCGATCGGGTTATATTATACCTAATCGGGATCAAAATATTAACGTTATAGTTCGGAGGTAAAAATTCGTTAAATATCTAAAGCGACGTTTCCTTTACGGATAATACAATCGATCGAAAAAGTTTTTAAATTTATATTATAAGGTTAACGTACCACACAAGTGAGCGACACACACAAGTGAGCTGCACACATTTCGGCACTGCGCAACAATCAATCCAAATAACTTAACCACAATATATCGCATTGATTCCAATCAATCGTATTCTCTTTCGCCGTCTGTATCTACAGCTTCTGAACAAATGTACGCATCATATCAAGGTTTGTTGCGGATATCATATTGCCATTCCTTCCTGCTAACCTTTTTGCAACCAACTAGCGCCTAACGCGTCCAAGCTAATATTTCCTTCATTTCGTACAATCCAAAGCCGACCGACTAGATAACTATTCTCGACCGAATCCTTAACCCAAATACGCGAGCATTTTTTGTCCGGCTTTAACACGTTGAAGATATACGTCGGAGAACGTGTTATAGGACGCGTTAGAAGCGCGTTGGGGGGCATGTTAGAGGGTCCGTGCGGGGCGTCTCGTGGGGCGTTTCGCGGGGCGTATAGCAGGGCGTGTCGGGCTTGATTCCGCAACAATTCGATGCTTACGCAATTAAATGATTAAAACAAACGTTTTCTAAAAAGATGAATACTTGCTATATAGGATAAACAAGGTCTTTTAGCCAGCAGAAAAGTTGTGGCCAAGAATTGCTACTAATAGCTGCTGAAGTTAGTCGGTCGCAGTCGGCTGAAAAAGAAGGAATAGCAACCTGGCGTCTGTAACAAGCCTTGATATAATGCGTGCACTTATCTAGAAGCTGTAGATACGGACGGCGAAAGAGAATACGATTGATTGGAATTAATGCGATGTGTTGTGGTTGAGTTATTTGGATTGATTATTGCATAATGCTAAAAGGTGTACAGCTCACTTGTGTGTGCCGCTCACTTGTATAATACGTTATTTGGAAAAATAATAATAGAACGGGCGAATAAGTAAAATACAATAATTACTTCTATAACAAAAACGGAATTATTATTTCTTACGCAAGCTGTAAAAAACCCTTATTTAGCTTTCGACTAATTAAAAATTAAAAGTTATCTTAAATACTAGACCGTTAAATATGTAATGCGATAATCGACAAATTATTCGACTTATTAACGCTGACGTCGCTTTGTTATAAACGAAACTGCGGCACGTAAATATACATAATTATTAATTGCGAAAAGCCGCAAAAAGGAACATAATCAAAATGGATTATACGCTTACGGGCGATATATTAGCTAATGGATTAATAAAAACCCTATTACTAAAACCTTTCAAGCATTTTAAAAAGCAGCTAAAATTAATAGATGTTACGAAAGCCCTTAATGGGCGGAGGAACAACCTACGAATCATTTCAAAGAAGAAATTGGCTAATCAAGAGGATTCGATCGTGAAAGGAGAGATAGAATGGAATGCTGCGGCTCTAGGAAGTAATAAAGTGTGACGGTTAACGCCGTAACTGCGTCGAGGCGTTGAGGGGGTATGTCAGCTAGCAGGGGGTGCGCTAGCACCCATATCCGATAAGATTCCCTCTGATCGGAGCATATATGTTCCGTGGCTAGATTACTTCAAAGATCAGTACGCGTTGCTAGAATGCACACAACTAGCCAATTAATACAACACAACTGATGTCCACTATATCTGACAATTACCCATATTCCATCGTATTAAACTCTAATAACGGGATCTTTCGATAAGGTCTAAACCGGTAATAAAATCTCAAATAATAATATTCTAAACTTTTTCTGAAATATCTGTAGGCTGTAAAAGTTTATAAGACTTATATCGGACTGCTTTTGCCTTATTACAAATATATAAAGTTATAACAATACGACCGGAAAATGGTCGTATAGCAGTTATAAATACGTAAAAATTAATTCTAAACAGCATTAAAATATTAAATTTAAAAATTAGTTACATAGTTACTTTAAAGATTTTAGCAAGTAGCTACCTGTTATATATTAATCGGAAACAAATCGATTAGATATAATTAAATATATACATTAAATTAAAAACTTAAGTAAAAGCTAAAACACGAAGAAGGAAATTATAATGCTTTTGTAAACAAATCGAAAGGTAAACGGAAGCTGATAAATAATATAAAAGAAAGCGAACCCTTATTTGGAAAGCAAAATTCCGCACTTAACTATTAAGCTTTATATTAATTAGCTTTTAGTAGGCGTATTGTAAAAGTTAACACGCGTAAATCGAAAAGTAATCGGAAAATATACGAAGATACGGTACGGGTACGTTTGTTAATTTTATAAAAGGTAAGGCGCGGAAGAATATCAGGAGTATTTTATTATTTATAAAAAGCCGAATTTAGGTAATCGGAGTATAGGCGCTTATGGGTCGGAAACAGGTCGCCGTCCTTAAAACATTTAAGATATCGAGGCTTGATAACAGCTTCGTTAGGTAAGGCCTTCGAAAAGTCATGGTAATTAAATAGGTCCAGGGCCTCGTCGAGTCGCTAGAGAATAAGCGGAAAGTGCTCGTAGGCCGGGAGCGCAGCGGCGTAACGTTAGTTAAAGATAGTCGTAGACATAGGCGTACTTTGAGTATATACCTAATCGGAAGTTAATTGCAGAATAATAAAAACAAAAGTAGTATACTAACGGAAAGAACTTGGGTTTATAAGCTAATAAGGCGACGCTAAAATTACGTTTCCGTAACTATAACAGACAATCGGAAATCGACTTCCGATGTAAATAGTAAATGATGCTTTTAATGATAACAGCTTTAAAGATTAATTCTGCTTTCCGTAAAACGTCCAGACGACGACCGAGCGTAATAATACCTGTCAGATATAGGGGACATCAGTTGTGTTGTATTGGATGACTAGCTGCAGGCGCTTTAGAGCACGCACTTTTCATTTTATAGAGTTTAGTTACGGAACCTATATATTCCGATCAGAGAGAGCCTTTCTGTATATGGAGTGCTAACGCACCCCCTGCTAGCTGACACACCCCCTCAACGCCTCGACGCAGTTATGGCGTTAACTGTTACACTTTATCACTTCCTAAAGCCGCAGCGTTCCATTCCACCTTTCCTCCGGCGATCGAATCCTCCTAATTAGCCAATTCCTCTTTTAAAATTACTTGCAGGTTATTCCTCCGCCGGTTGAAGGCTTCCGTAACATCCATTGATCCCAGCTGTTTTCTGAAATGCTTAAAAGGTTTTCGTAATAGGGTCTTTATTAATTTATTAGCTAATATATCGCCCGTAAGCGTATAATTTATTTTAATTATACTCTTTTTTACGGCTTTTCGTAACTAATAATTATATATATTTACGTACTGCAGCTTCGTCTATAATAAGGCGACGTCGGCGTTAATAAACCGAATAATCTGTTGATTATCGCATTACATATTTATGTAACGAACCTGTTATACATCCACCTGGAGGTATGAGCAGTATCCGAAATGGAGTCTTGATTTGCAGGTAACAATAGTGCGAGAAATGATTTAGGAGTTTATTCGTTAAAAAGGTTTGCGGACTTTTCCCTTAATCGAAGAACAACGTTTCCGACTGAAGGCTTAGATTAATAGCTAAAGAGCGAAATTAAGTCGGTGCTATTTACATAAGGGTTCCGTTCATTATATATTCCTTTGATACTAAATAAGTGTGCCTATAATCTTTTGGCTTTATCAGATTACTTAAATTCTTTGATCTGGTTAATCTGTTAGATTAGACAGATTACGTAGTTACGTAATCTGGCAAGGACCCACTTACTGTGAAAGTCTCCTCCAATACGAACTCCCAAGTGGACCGTAACAATTTAACGGTCCAGCATTTAAGGTAACTCCCAGTTTTTTAATTAATTTAAAATTAAATAAGGCTTTTTTTTATAACTTGCGTAAAAAATAATAATTCTGCTTTTGTTATAAAAGTAATTACTATATCCTGCTTATTCGCCCGTTATCTTATTACTTTTTCGAATAACCGTATAACATAAGCTTAAAAGTTTTTTCGATCGATCGTATTATCCGCAAAAAAAGCGTCGCTTTAAGTATTTAACAAATCCTTACTTCCGAACTGTAACGTTAATATTTTAGTCCCGATTAGGTATAATATAATTCGATCGGCAGCTTTATAATACGCGTCGCTAAGGTTTAGGTTAAATCGGGCAAATCGGGATACTGCAAAGGTTATATCGGATCGTATATTAACTGCTACGTACAAGATAAAACCGATCTTTTTTGGTATTTATTAATAAACCCTAAATAAGTTAAATCAAGATTCGGCAGTAACTTAACGTTCGTTATTAACGTATTTAGGAAGTTATTCAAACTTTTTTTTGGGATTAAATTAGCCAACTTATCTATAAAGTCAGATTAAAAAAGCCAAATTTTGCCATAATACGGGTATTTTAAAAATATTTTCATATACATTTTATAAGGTAGGTTGGCGTTAACGAAAACGTTTACCGCGTTATACTGCTTAAGCTTTAGGTCGAATTTAACCGCGATAGCGATTAAGGTTTTAAATAACTTTCCAGCTAAAATGGATACGTATATATTACTATAAGCGTTCTTTAGCTGTTAATCGTTTCGTACAACGAAACGTACCTTATATTTTTGCAACCAGTTATGCTTGTCGAACTTGTAAATATATATTTACATATACTTTAAAACTTATTTCCTTTTAATAGCAAACTAATTAATAACTTTCCAAAATTATATCTCCTTATAACTTTATAGGTAAACCTTTTCGGCCTTACGAAATAAGTCCCTTAACGGGTATATATTTAGCTTTTTATAGTTTCGCGGCGGTAGCGGTAAATCGCGTTTATGTACCCGGTTTCACAACTTAGGAATTTTATATATCTTCGTATCGAAGTTTTTCCGATTAAGGTAGCGCGTACTTCGGGTAATTATCTTCCTTAAATTTCCGCAGTTTACCAGCCGATTATCGATTATACTAATAAAGTAAATTAATCGTTTTGCGTTAAACGCGGCTTCTTATATTTTATAATCGTACCGATAACTATATTTTCGACGCGGAACGTACGGGAAACCTACGTTTATAACTTATAAAGTACCTTCGTCTTTTACTATTACTTTAGGTTAAATAGAACGATAAAAACCTAAGGTTACCTTTATTATTTCCGCTGGCGTATTAATCGTAGCAGTTATTAAAGTAAACGTTAATAAAGGTAATGGGCTAAAGGACGGAAATAATTCGAACATAACGGTCGTATAAAGGTAATCAGTTTTATACGAATAAGCTTATTTTTCCCTATTCCGTACGTTTCGTACGCCTGTACCATTTTGGAATTACTCCTTTTGTTTAACTGGTAGCTGAATTATTTCGTTTAGGTTTTCGTTTTTTTCTTGCGTTTATATATTTAGGTAACTTGGGCCTTAATTAGGTAATTTTATCTATCGCAATAACTTTTGTAGTTCCTTTTTTGTAACATATAAAAGGTCGTTTTTTAGGTCTTTAATATTATTTAAAAAGTAGCCTTTTCGTTAAATAGTACGTTTCGAATGGCGATAACCTTATTAATCAGTAAGTTCCAGATCTTGTAGATATTCGTAGATCGGTAGCCGACGAAAAACCTAATCCATGCCTTGGGGTTTAATGTTTAAAGTTTCTATTTTTTCTTTATGGCAGCAGCTGTTATAACATAAGCTATATAGCCATATATTCGCAGGTAGGCTTATTAAGATTTCCGATTAAGTACTGTAACGCCGTTCTTGTACGCCAGGTAAATGTAGTAAACCTCGTATGGGCTTTGCCAAAAAAGTGCGTATTTGGGGATACGGTTATACAGATATACTGCTGCTTTAAAAATGTATACAATAAGAAACGAGGTTAACTTAGCGCCATTTCGTATCGTAATCGCTTTTTTTTTTTGATCACACTTCTTAAGCGTTTTGCATCCCCGTTTTAAGCTTGGATATGCGGTATTAAGGGCTTAAGTTTAATATTGAAAGAAGGCGATTAAAGCATATTTCGAAGCTGGTAATTTTTCAAGATTTCGTTGTCGTATTCGAATACCTGTAGGAAAACCTTATTCTAGTTTTTCAGAACCCTTAGGAAATATTGGAACGCTATAATTAATGTATTTTGCTTTCGACTTTTTAGATAAATATTCCAGATATATCCTAAGTACCTGTCGGTTGCAAACATAACGTATTTATACCCTTTAAGGTTTTTTTCGAAATTTATAAAATCGATGGCGATTTGTTGTCTTAATCGGGAAGTTTCTTCCTTCGGCTCGTAGCGTATTTACCTTTTGGTTTTCGCTTTGCTATACGCTTGGTATTCGACTGTTATAAAACCTTTCAAGCGGACTTCCTTTATATGAAATTGTAACTGGGCGATTATTTCGGGCTTTGGATGTCCTAGTTTTAGGTGCCATATCGTACCGTTACCGATTCGTAAGGGTTTCGCTGTATATAAGTTAACGTTTCGTTTATAAGCTGCGAAAGCTGTATACGTAACTGTTACGTTAATATTTTCGATAACGAATTAATCAAACTTATTTATCAGCGTAGTAACTACCTGATTATACTTATTTCGAATAAAGTTGTTAGTTTTCCAGTTATCCCATTAATATCTTTTTTTTCGGAGCTGCCGGAAAGATATTAAATTACATGCGAAGTTCTTGCAGTGGGCTACGTCATACAGACGTAGCGTTTTGGGGCCTTTAAGGCTTTAAAGCAGTATATTTACTTTTCCATATCTTTTAATCGGAACGAAATTGTTCCTTATATATATACCGTCGCCTTGGATCGTCTTCCTATAGTTCAGGAACTTACTAATTAGGTTAAAAATATGTATGGTAAATTCTAAGTCCGGAATAGCCGAATTTCTCAAAGGGTAAAACGTAACGTTTGTCGTATTGCATTAATCAGAAATTAAGAAGTACGCCAGTATTCGTTTTACTTCCTTTAAAAGTTACTTAATTTTTTGGATGGTTGGTTTTTTTATAGTCTTCGACAAACGGTTAATCTTTTCCTTTAAGGATTAATCGGAAGCAATCCGGTTTTGGATCAATATTAAAACTTCTTTATTAGGCTTAAATTCTGTTGAAACTTTATTAGGGAACGCGTAATAGCATTAAGGTAACGTATGTTCAAGGTTTAGGCACGTTTTATACTGAATCCTTTATGCGTTTAATTTTTAGCGCTTCCGCTTATTGCTATTATTGTTTCGGCTCGCTTAGGAATTTCTACGATTACTTCGTTTCGGGCCTTTGCTGAAGGTTTTATTACGTAATTAATTGTTAGTATCTTTGGTTTTTTTTAATTAGAACCGCCCTGACTAAATATATTTACTGGGGCTTTATGGAAGGTCTGGAACGTTACTTTAACGTTTTTTGCTAATTATTATAGATTCGTTATAATTCAATGGTTTAAAAAATTAACCTTAACCTTTAAATAATTAATCGTTTCTTTTTCGATTTTATTCTACTTAAGAAGCATAAATGAATTCGACTAATTAGGCATAATCGGCGTTATTGCTATATATAACTAATTCGTCTAAATAATTAGCATAATTATTTCGGGAACCCCGTAACGTTGGCCTTAGGCTATGATTTTTTGCCACTTCGCTATTTATTTATCAAATCTTTTAACGGTTTTCGGGGTTTACTTTAATCGTGTTTCGTATTTACGTTTAATATTTATAAATAATCGGCTATCGTAAACCTTTCCTAATTGTTGTAATTTGGCGTACCAGCTCTTAAGATCGTTATTTGGGCTTAAGCAAGTCTGCTTGATCGATAGGGAAACGCTGTCGAGAACTCATTTTATAAGCTCGTTAGATTTTTTTCGGAAAGTCTTATATTTTCGGTTTAGGTAGATATAAGTCGCAAAGTCCTAATTATAAGCTTATTTACCTTCGGTTGTTATTTCGAAGGTATTTATTAAACAGCCTGCAAAATCGACTTTGTCGGCTTATATAGTTCCTTGAAGGAAGCATTAATTACTTACGTCGTTATCTAACGAACTAATCTTTTTAAATAGAATGCAATAGCGGGTACTATAAGTTTAACAGGCCGTAAAACGTTTTAATCAGGATTAATATAATCCCACAGGTCATATCCCTTAGCTTTGGTCTTAAATTCGTCCTTAAATTTATCCTAATCCTTAGGACCGGTATAGATAACTGCGGGCGTTATCGGTACGGTTGCCATTGTAACTAACAAATATACAGATAATTGCTACTAATATGCAGCCTATATCGTCTTAGTAACAGCTAATCAATTAATAAATAACACGAATTAAGCAAATAAAACTCTTAATTATCAAATATAGGGGACATCAGTTGTGTTATATTAGATAACTAGCTGCAGGCGCTCTAAAGCACGCACTCCTCATTTTATGGAGTCTAGTTACGGAACCTATATATTCCGATCAGAGAGAGCCTTTCCGTATATGGGGTGCTAGCGCACCCCCTACTAGCTGACAATACCGGAGCAATCGGTTTCGGCGTTTCGGGCGCGATTAGCTTTAACCTGCTAGATTAACTTTTAATTTTTTATAACAAATTAGAAAATTATTTAAGCGGCTTTTCGGAAGATAACCAGAATTTAGATAAAGATTAGTAAGCACTATTATAACATAGGATATAATATTCACCGTACGAAAGGTTTTGTAATAGTAACTGGTTATAACGTAATTTAAAGCATCCGGAGCCTAAACGTAAATAGCTTAATAGTCGAAATCACGCTGGGTTATATAAATATAATACGGTTTATTGCCGCCCGTACGACGAACGGGATCCGATTAACCGTTTTTGCGGAAAACGTTGCGTTTAAGGAAATCTCAGCCCTTATTATTGTCGTAGTATCAGCGTTCGTAAAAAACTTCGCGGGTAAAAGCTATAATAAACGAAAATAATACGGAAAACAGACGTAGAAAAAACGGAAAGAGTATCGTAGAAAACGAAAGTAAAAAGGAAAATCGAACGGGAAACGTACGCAAAAAAAGCGAAAAGCGAAAGCGCGTTCCGGGAAAGAAAAATACGGTAAGATTAAATAGACAGCATTTAAAACAAGCACGCAACCATAACTACGGCAATCCTATAACATAACGTTATTATACGGAAGTATAATCGGAAAGCTAGCGTAACCTGCACGTATTCCGCTTACGCTGCGTATAAAAGTAACGCTATTAGAGACTACCAGCTTAAAAAAAAAAGGGAGTAATTATAAAAACACAGCTCTGATAGATCTACGGCTAGTAGCTGACCAGCCACCGATCCACCTACTAGTATAAATAACTATCTGGCAGAATTAAAGAACACCAGATAGAAATAACCTAATACATTCACTTCTTGGAATTCACTCTGCGACTAGTTGGCGATCACCTCACTCAGCTTACAGCTATCCCTTATCTTACAATAATATTCAGCCTACGAACGAATATAATATAAATAAAACAGATATTTAAAAAGGAAAACAAGCCGATAAAACGGTCGTAGAAAGCTCGAAAATAACTCGTACGAAGCTTAGAGAATCGAAAGAAACGTTATAAGTTTCCATTATCGAATATATCGGCTTTATATATGGGAAAGATACGGCCGCATATATCTTTAATGGCCTTACCGTATAAAAATAATGGTTTCCAGAAGATATCGAAAAAGATAAATATATATCAACTCTGAAAGGGTAAACTAATAACGCTATTACGTTAAAATAACTGAAATCTATTTTCGTTCCCGAAATTAAACCACATTTTTATTATAAATAGGGATTACTTATTCGAAATAACTATATTACTTCCGTATCTCCTGCTTTTATATAGAAATATATATAAAAAAAGGTCGCTTTTATATATCTACTACCTTATTCGAATATTAACCTTTAGCCATTCGACGTTTTCGTCTTTTCCGTTTTCAAAAAGAAATATCGCAAAGCATTACGCAAAACCGGCGAAATCCTCGCAACTACTTCCTAATATAAACGCCGCATGTTAAAAGCATATCGTAAGGCCGGATAGCGTTATACCGGTATACTTCCTTTTAAGTCCGAAACGGTATTAAAAAAAAACCCCCGAAATAGCACTTTAGCCAGCCTCTTGTTACGATCCACTTGGCAAATCGTATTAGAGGAAACTCCTACGGTAAGTGGATCCTTATCAGATTACGTGATTACGTAATCTGTTTGATCTAACAGATTAACCAGATTAAAGGATTTAGGTAATCTGGTGAAGCCAAGAAATTACAAACACACTTATTTAATATCAGAGGAATATATAATGGACGGTACTTTCATGTAAATAGTATTTACTTAGTTTTCGTTTTTTAGCTATCAATTTAAGCCTTTAATTAAAGGTACCGTTTTCCGATTAAGGAAAAAGTCTGTAAACCCTTTTAACGAATAGATTACTAAATTATTTTTCGCATTATTGTTACCTGCAAATCAAGACCCTATTTCGGATATTATTCATACCTCCGGGTGGATATATAACAGGTTCGTTATATTTTGATAGCTCCTTAATTAATAGCCGACGAATGGTTTAAGGCTTAATTAGGCATAAGCTTTTTTAAACGCAGTAAAGACGATATTATAAAACGACGTTCGGAAGATAGATAATATATTCGATTACCGTTATTAGTTAGTAAGGAATTAATAACTAAATTAAACGATTTACTACCTATTGAAAAAAACTTTTCCTTAATCGATAATATAGTACTTCCCTTTATCCGATTTTAAAAAGGACCTTTTTCCTTTTAACCCTTGTAATAACCCGCTTTACCGAAAGATATTATAAAAGTTTATGGATTTAAGGCGGAGGAAAAGGAAGGATACTAACCGGCGGAACAAAAAGATAAAGAAAGAGAACTTATTATTGACGAGAAACTGAACGTTTTTACGAAAAAAGTTAGGATCTTAAAAGATGAAAATGTCAGATTTGTTTAACAGTAAAGATCTTCGACCTTGCTTTTGTTTGGTGCAAACAAGACTTACGAAGGTATTGTTTTCCTTTTTAGTTACCATGGAATGCCGGAGGTTAAGGGTTATAAGTTAATTCCTTTAAAGCCTTATAATGGAATTACGGATATAAAAGGATTCCTGGTCCAGGCCAGATTTTACCTTAAATTTTACGAAAATTCTTTGACGGAGAATTATTAAAAAGTGATGGTTATTTTTTAGCTGTTCGCTGGAAAAGTTTTTTTGTAGTTTGAATTTATTATAAACGATTACCTTGTAAATTACCTTAACTAATTTTCCGACCTGATTAATTATGTTTTCGGGAACTATAAACATTTTAAAGAAAGGATGCGAACTTTGTTTGGAGATTCCGATAAAGAATAATATGCGGTCGAACAGTTGCATTTTTTCCAGTAAATTAAGTTAGCAGCCGAATATGCGATTAAATTTAATCGTTTTGCATTAATTTCCAATTTTCCAGAAAGCGTATTATTTTATCCTTTTTATAATGGCTTAAAATCGCAAGTTAAGGATAAGATATACAAAGTGCCCAAAACTGGCCCTCTCTAAGATTATATTAACAAGACCATCATTGCCGATCGACGTACCTTTAAAAGGTATTTGGGAAAGAAAAAATTTAACAAAAAGAAAAACTACTAAGGTTTAAGCAGCAAGTTCCAAAGGGATAGGACCAAAGGTAAATCCCAAAAGGAAGCAAGCATTATTTTAAAAAAGCCCAAAAAAGATAAGTCGAATGTTAAATGTTTTAACTGTAGCAAAAAAGGTTATTATAAAAGCGAATATTACTTTTTAACAAAAAGGGACTTTAGGAAAAAAGGAATTCCTTAACCCTAAAAAAAGGTTAAGATAGCCGAACAAGAATTAAATAGCGAAAGAAAGGAAAAAAGGGAAGTTAGTTCCATTTCTTCCCAGCGAGAATTTACCATTGCAACGATATACTATGAACAGAATAACGATTTAGAGTACGAACGTTGCCCGATTTGTTAAAATCGAACAATTAAAGCCTGCAGATATTATTTAGGATAAAAGACCTTTAGAATAGCTATAGGGCTAGGATATAGTTGTTATTTGGATGAGCAGCGGTGCAGAATGCACGATGAATATGGCCGGTTGCGCCTTAATATAATGATCTACGATTTAACATCTTTAAAAGCCAGTAAGGCCCCCGAAATTAAAGAATTAACTTATCCGGATGCGCCGAATTCGAAACCAGTTTATAATTACGACCTGCTCCATTTTTTTGCATGTTACGACGATAACTGTTTAATTTATTTCCGTACTAAAGAAGATAATAACTATTAGCCCGAATAAAATAAAAAGATACTTACCGAACCCGACGATGAATACAAATGCATTAAAACCCTTAGGTAGCCAGAATATTCCCGATTTTGTTACCTTTACCCCGAATCGGCTTAAAATTAAAGAGCTATTAAATAGGGATACTTGTACTATGCACTTATATTATGCATGGTATACGAAATCTTAGATATGGGAGCCAATTTTTCGGGAATTTCCCTTCCGAAATTAAAACCCTTTTAAATATCAGAAGTAAAAGTTTTAAGATTAATTTGCCAGATTGGCAAAAGGAAGTAATTTACTTGCATGGACGATAAATGTTCCAAACATGCAGTTAAAAAAGCCCGAAAATAAAAACGCCTTTTAACAAATAAAACTAGCAAGTTAAAAAATTACGTAAGCTTTCGAAATTAAGGTATCGAAAAATTTTAACCTTTAAGACCTTATCCGAGGCAAAAACCGGATAACGCAGTTAAATCGAAATTCTATTTTAATACAAAGGCCAAATGTTTAAGGCCATAATTAATTCCGGAGCAAAAGAAAATTTTATTTTACCATTAGTAATAAAGAAATATCGAATCCTTTAAAAATATAAGCTGAAGTTATATAAATTACTTATAATCGATGGAAGCTTGTTTAAGTATGAAAATAGACGAGTTTTTAAAAAAACGGAAAAGCTTCCAGTAAAAATTTAAGAATATTTAAAAAAAATTAAGCTAAATGTAACCGACATTTTAGGATACGACGTTATCCTTGGAATGCCCTAACTTCGTTCCAACAACCCTTACATCGATTAAAAAACCCAGAAATTTTCTTGGGATTGCTTTATAGTTTTTTTAAAATAAAAGTTCCGAAAGATCTATTACCTAATCCGAGAAACCAAAGTAATAAATCTAATTGCTAAAATACCCCCTAAATATCGAAGGTTTAAAAAATTGTTCAAAGAACGAATACGAAAAAAGTTACCCGATTACAATTAATGGAATTATAGGATTCCTATTAAAAAAGGATACTATTCAAAACTTTACCAGATTTACCACATAAATCCAGAAAAGGCTAAGGCCTTATGGAAAAGCTTATAACAAAACCTCGAACGCGGATATATTCAAAAATTTAAATTTCCCGCAAGATACCCCGTTATAATAGTACCAAAAATAAAAGACGGAAAAATCCGAATTAATAAAAATAGAAATTTTATGTACCGAAAAGTTTACGATTACCGACAGTTAAACGATATTACCGTTAAAAATGGATACCTTTTTACCTTTATAAACACCATAAAAGAAAACATTAATAAAGCTAAATAGTTTACGGCATTGGATTTACCGGACGGCTATTACTTGGTTTAAATAATTAAAGGCGAAAAATAGAAAATTACCTTTAAAACAATTTATGGACTTTACGAATATAAGGTAATACCTTAAAAACTTACTAATGCTTTTGACAGTTTTTAACATATGTTAATAACGATTTTACGAAAGTTTTTCGACAAATTCGTATTCGTTTACTTGGACGATATTCTTATTTACTTCGAAACCTTAGAAAAATATAAAAAACATATTACTTATATATTAGAAACATTCGAAAAAGCAAACTTATTGGTTAATGCCGAAAAAAATATATAGCATACCCAGAAGTTAAACTTCCTAAGTTTTACCATTATTCCGGAACAAATTTAAATCCAGGATTTTAAAATAAAGGCAGTTAAAAATTAGCCGATTTCCGATATAGCAACCGTTACCGATATCCGTTAATTTCTAGGATTTACGGGTTACGTATGCAGCTTAATTAAAGATTTCGGAAAAATCGCTATACCCTTAACGAACTTTACCATTAAAAAGTATATTGGAAAAAAGTTCGAATTCTTAAAGAAAGCCAAAAAAGCGATGCAAATATTTAAGGACCAAATTACCAGTACCTTTATTATGAAATTACCTAACCATAATAAGAAAAAACGATTAAGGATTAACGCGTTAAATGGAACTTTAGGAATAATCTTAAAACAACAAGAAAATAACGGAAAATGGCATTTAATGGCCTATTACTCCAAAGCCTTAAAGGATGCAAAGTTACGATACCCCATTTACGACAAAAAATTATTAGCAATTATTATGGCATTTAAAAAATGAAAACCTTACCTTAGTAAAACTAAGGAATCTTTTAATATTTATTTTAATTACAAAAGTTTTATTTACTTTATAACGATTTAAGATTTTAACAAACGATACAAAAATTAGATAATTTTCTTATTTAAGTTTAATTTCAAAATTTATTATATTAAAAGTAAGGAAAATATCCAGGCGGATATTTTAAGCCGGAAAGGAAATTATAATATCAAAGTCCTTAAACGACGTATACAAATGTTACAACTTATAAAAGAAAATATTTTACAGTTATGTAAAATATTAAAAAAACTTATTTCCGAACTTCTGGCCTAATTTAAAAGTTTTTATAATTTTAACGAATAAAGAGAAATTAAATAATTAAAAGGACGATCCGAAAATTAACTATTATATTATAAAAAGGTTTACATTTTATAGGAAAAACAAAAACAGTTTGTTAAAAAATTTTACGAAAATCCGTTACATAAATATTAAGGGATTTTCAAAATAACTAAGCAACTTTAAAAAAAAATATAATTTCCCAAAACTTAAAAAAACCGTCGAACAAATAATTAAAAATTGCAATATTTGTAACAAGGCCAAAACAACCCGCTATAAACCATACAGACTACTGCAACCTACCGAAATTCCAGATAAAGCATGGAATACTATAACTTAAAACTTTATTATTAACTTACCCTTATCCAAGGATCCAGTTACCGGAATTTAATACGACGGAATATAGGTAATCGTCGATAAACTCACTAAATATGGGTACTTTCTACCCTTTAAAGAAAATACGATAGCAAAATAATTAATTTACGCGTTTGTAAAATATTATTTTAATAAACATAGAATCCCGGAAAGAATTATTTTAAATAAAAATAAACTGTTTATTTCCAAATTTGGCACCAGCTTTTTTAAATAAATTGGCGTTAAATTTAAATTTTTTACAACGTATTACCCTTAAACCGATAAATAAACGGAACGGCTAAACCAAATTCTGAAATAATATTTAAAAAGTTATATTAATTACTAACAAGATAATTAAGTAAAGTTACTTTTATTAATACAAATAACCTATAACATATCCGTTAACGAAAACATAGGCATTTTACCTTATATAGCCGTATATAAATAAAATGCGGAAATTTAACGATTAAAATAACCGTTTAATAAAGCTCCAAAAATCATTTCGGTAATACCCAAAGTAAAAATAATAATATTTAAAATTAAAATTATCCAAACTTGCTTTAAAATTAAGTTGTAATTTTTTTAATAACGAATAATTTAATATTATAACAAAAAAAGAATTAAAAAATTAATTCTGTCGAAAGGAAATAAAGTTTATTTATTACGCCAAAAACAAAACGCAACCTTAAACATTTTACAAATTAAAACTAAAAAACTTAACGACAAATTTAATTTTAAAAAATTCGGTCCGTTTAAAATCGACAAAGTTATTTTTAAAATTAATTATCGACTATCATTACTAAAAATAATAAAGATATATCCTATTTTCTACATTTCCTTATTAAAACCAGCATTTAATAACGCCTTGTTAAAAATAAACTTGAAAATCGAAAAAAATACCGATAAGTACGAAATCGAAAAAATACTGGATTTAAAAATGGTTAACGACAAGATCCAGTACCTAGTTAAATAAAAGAATTACTTACCTAAAAATAATACGTAAAAACCCCTTAAGTACCTAACGAATACGAAGGATTCAATTAAAATGTTTTACCGCCAAAATCCTAACCAACCGTCTCTAACGCAGCTAAAGTCGCAAGCGATAACGGCCCGACCCTTAGATTCAAACCTTCGGCGCTCCAGTCGAAAAAAGCAAACGCCTCCATATTGGCGTTAATTTCCGAAGTAAGCCGTGTTTGCTTTTTCTTTATACGCTGCTACTTTTCTTCCATCCTTTCTTTTTCTTCCAACTGGTTCAATTTGTAACCTTCTTTCAATATTTCGAATGCCTTTTTCCTTAAAATATTTTCTTAACGACGCAACCGTTACAACTTATTTATTCTTTTTGATATTTCTTTTTGAAATTTCCGTTATAACTTTACGAATTTATTTTCGGCAGTACGACGCTTTTTTTAAAAACGGTTACGTTCCGACCCGATATTTTCCAAGAAAAACATAGCAATAACGTTTCCGTCGTAATAACGCTAACAACGAATGCAGTAATAATAATTTAACGAATCCTTTATTATGTAACATTGTTCTTTTCTAAATAATAAATAACTGGAATAAGGCAAAACCTTAAAACCGTAAGTACGGATAAAATTCGAACAGCTGTTACGAAATTAATACTAGTTCGCACGTACCTTACGTACTTGTTTTTTTATACGATCCGCCATGGTAAGCTAGCAATTAAAAAGAACGGTTTTAATTGGAAGTGGGAAAATATTTACCTTTTTATCTTTGGAACAAAAATTTTGAAAGGAAGAAAATAATATTACGATCTACTTGGCAAATCGTATTAAAGAAAACTTCTACGGTAAATAGATCTTTATCAAATTACGTGATTACGTAATCTGTTTAATTTAACAAATTAACCAAATTAAAGGATTTAAGTAATCTGGTAAAACCAAGAAATTATAAACATACTTACTTAGTATTAAAGAAATATATAATGGACGGTACTTTTATATAAATAGCACTTACTTAGTTTTCGTTCTTTAGTTATTAATTTAAGCCTTTAATTAAAGGTACCGTTTTCCGATTAAGGGAAAAGTTCGCAAACCTTTTTAACGAACAGATTACTAAATTATTCTTCGCATTATTGTTACCTGCAAATTAAGACCCCATTTCGGATACTGCTTATACCTCCGAGTGGATGTATGACAGGTTCGTTACACCTTTATGCCGAAAACACCTCCGGAAAAGGTAATTATAAATCGTAACGAAGTTCTCCGTACTCCTTATAGAGCTAAAGAATTACGGAAAAACATGCAAACGGCCGTATATAATTATACGAAAGCATTTCGCGATGTACGGGGTATAATAACTAAAGCGGTTAAGGAACTTAACGATCTTAACACTAAAAATACAACGCTTCGTTAGGAAAATCGCAACTTACAAGCGAAATTCGAAAAATACAAACGACCTAAACGTTAAACAATTACTAAGCAACCAAATAAAATTTTTACAAATTTAATAAAATATCAAATCAGCTGAAAATAAGGCAATTAAACGTTTAAAGCTTATAAAAGCTGGCGATTAGGTTATAATTAACAGTTATATTAAAAAGCAATCTACTAAGAAACGGCAGCGCAATTCTAATAGCCTAGATAGCTTTATTTTATTATGAAATACGTTATTACGTTATTAAATAACTTCTAAATATATAGGTTACGATTAATTTGTAACGTTCCACACATATAAGCGAAACATATATATAAGCGAAACACTTTTTGGCACTCCGCAACAACAAATTCAAATAACTTAACAACAACATATTGCATTAATTCAAATTAATCGGATTCTTCTTGGCTAAATATATTTATAACTTCTTCGCAAGTACGCGCATTATGTCCGGGCTTGCCGCAGACGTTACACTTCCGTTCTTTCGTTTTAACCCTTTTGCAACGACCTTTTCTAGCTGCTATTAGCTGCATTTTTTCACCACCCCCTTCTTTTTGGGCTAAAAAAGCTTGTCCTTTTTGTATAATAATGTCAAATGTGTTTTGGGGAGGTCAGAGTGGCAAGGTAACCTGTGTATTGAACAGCAGCGGCAACAGTCTGAAACCTGCTCCTTCCCCTCTTTCCTGGAGCAATCTGGGAGAAACCACCCATATATATAGACCCCGCATCGGACTTTGGGCTTATCGCCGACCCCTCGCACCAGGCTCTGGGGCTAGTCGCCCCTAGCACCTGACAAATAAATGTTCCTTTTTTTGAAGACGTTTGTTTTTAGTTTTGCGACATTTGCTTAAGGTATGATTCGTTTCGCGCAATTAAACGTTTTTTTCCCGGAAAAAAACGGCTTTATGCAATAATAACATATAACCTTTTGTTACAAGATTAACCGATTGAAGTATTTTTATTAGCGAGCCACCCTGATAATTTCTAATCCTTTTTTATAAATATCGTCCTTATTTTGTTGCTTTACGGATATTTTTAAGGGTTTTCGTAAGAGGTAAAATGGAACCGGCGGAGGTTAGCGAGGAAACGGTCGGCGTAAGCACAACTGGAGGAATTTCCAATTCGGAAAGAACGTTATTAAGATCGAATAGAACAAAACCAGCTTTCGCGAATCCAAATTTAATGTTATCGAACGTTATGGCAGCTTGGAACGCGTCGTAAAAGCCGGCGAGGAAATTTTCCTTAGCAATGTAAGTATAATGGCGTTGCATTAAGTTTCGATATACCGCGAATATACGCGTTTTAAAATAAAAAAATAAGATACGTTAAAAGGTTAAAACCGATGCGAAAAATGCGCGGGTATATAAAGCGTAATAATGTTGTTATTAGCGCAATATTTTTGAATTTTATCGAATAGTAGCTTTTATAGCTGTTAAAGATAAAGAAACGTTTCAAACTTTTCGTATACGTCCGGGTATGTTTGTTAAAATGCTGGATTTATTCGAGATTTAATTTATTTATTATATAGCTATTATTACTTAATGCGATTTTTTAATTGGCTGCTAACGGTAAGTTATCGTAATATTAAGACTTAAGATAATTTTTTCCCGCCATAATAATAAATAATGGTATAACTTAATTTTGGAAATTAACAGCCTGGATAATTATAATTTATTTTTTATTGCTTTATTGCGTTTGTTTAAGTTTTTTACGGTTTTCGGTATTAGTAATTACTATACCCGTTATTATAAAAAGCCTTATTAAAAATTTAATCTCGTCGAAGTTGTAAATATCCTTTTCTGCGATATCGTATTTTGCGATTATAGCCCGAACAAGTTCGAACTATTTGCGAAATACTTCTGGATTTTCGGGTAAGATCCGTTAATAATCGATTTTCCGATTTAAACGCGTCCGAAGTTTTTTTTGCCGTTTAACAAAATTCGACGCCCAGTTGATTCCAACGCGTTTTACAACGTATTAAACTAGTAATATATTGGCCATATCTTTAATATGCTGAAGCCGGATAAGAAACGTTCGCGTATTTAGGTTAAGAATTCGGTCGACAATCGAAATTTTTTCGGTCGGCGTCAATTTCTGCAAAGGAGGGATAATATCGGGTTGGGCGCGTTTACCGTAAGTACGATGTGCTAAGGTAGAAAATGATACTTCATAAATAGAACTAAGCTTTCTGTAACTAAGTTTCGGGTTTCGTTTTTTAGCTTGAATAGCTAGGTTTATTCTCGTTTTTTTTTTTTTTTTTTTTTTTTTTTTTTTTGTAAGGCATTCCATATTGTAGTTGTTGAGAAATGGGCAATTGAAGATAAACAATTAGAATGGCTAGAAAAGTGTTTCGCTTATATATATGTTTCGCTTATATGTGTGGGACGTTATGTGTTTTGCCTATACATTGCTAGGGTTATACTGTTAGCTAGCTGGGGAGTGCGTAGCGCCCTATATACGGAAAGGTTACCTAATAATCGGCCCATACATGCTCCGTAGCTAAATTACTTAAAGTTGTACGCGTGCAATAAGTATCTGCAACTTAGCTGAATAAAATAACATATTTAATATTCCTTATATCTGATAATTAAAAATTTTATTCGCTTAATTAACGTTATATATTAATTAATTAATTATTATTAAAACGATATAAGTTATATATTAATAAGAATTATTTATATATTTTATTAATTATAATAACGACCGTACTAACGACGTTTTCTATTATTTATAAAAAACTTAAAAATTAAAATTATTTTAAAAGAATTCCAGTTTAAAGTATATATTTTTAAAATTTGAAATTATATCGATTTTAATTAGTTACGTCCGTAACCTGTTAAACTTATAAGACCCGATATAATTTTTTATTTAAAAAAACGAATCCGTTTTCCGACGCGAATTAATATTTTATTTTTTATAAAAACTTTCGAAAAAAAATTAATTTTACGAATTAATTAACGAATATTTTTAAAATAACGACCGAAAATAAATAAGTTTATAACTAAAAATATATGGCGTATATTTACAAAAATCAAAAATACGATACTTTTTGTAAAAATATTAACGATTTAACGATATAAGTTTTAAAATTTATATTTTCAATAATTAAATAAACGAATTTTTTTTTTAAAAAGAATTACGAAAATAATACGTTATATTAATTAAATTTGGTAAAGTATACAATAATAAGTTTATAATTAATACTTAACGGGAGTACCGTAAAATATTAAAGCAAATTTCGAAATTTATTAAAAAATTAAACGAATAAATCGAAAAATTATAAAAAATTATAACTATAAAATAATAATATAAAATCCTAAAAACAAATATAATAATTAAATAAATTAACAACTTATACATAACCGTAACTTTTATTATAAAATTCTAAAAAATTTCGTTTTAAATAACGAAAAAGACCGAAATAAAAAACGGTACAATTAATTATTAAAAAGTAACTATTAACCTTTTAAACTATTAAGCTTAAACTTATTTACTATTTATATTACGAAATATTAAAATAATATTTTTAACGTTTTACGGATTTATTACGGATTTATTTAAATAAAACGATTTTAATTAAAATAATTTTAAGTTTACTAGTATTTAACTGCGTAATAAAAACTTTAAATAAAAGTCGAAAGAAAATAACCGTAAAAGCTTATATTTAAATCGAAATATTAATAAACGAAAACGTTAAAAATCGGACGTATAAAATACCCGTTACAAAATATATTTAAATATTTTATATAAATTAATTTAATATTATTATACGTTTTTTAATAAAATTTTAATAAAATTTAAATTTAACCAAATAATAAAAGTTATAATTAAAAAACGGATTATTATTAATTAATTTTTTTTTTTAAAAATCGACCGTTTATTAAAAATTATAAATAAATTAATTATTTAAAAAATCAATTAATTTTTATAAAAAATAAAATAAATTTTAACTTATTTTTTAATTTTTTATTAACGTAATACGATAAACGTTATACTTTACCTTTTAAAAATTTATTAATTTTAAATATAAAATTTATATTTTATATTTTTAATTTTATTAATAAATTTTTAATTTTAAAATTAATTATATAAAGCGACGGAATATACGTAAATAATAACTTTGTACTAATTAAAAAATATGGAAAAATTAATATAATATTTCGAAACTTTAACAGTACGAAAACGTTACGTTTATATAACGTAACTTATTATAAAAATTTCGTATATAACTTAATATTTTCCGGTAATTCCGGAAAAAAAGGTATTAATAAAATAAGAAAAAAATTAATAATTTTATTCGAAATAAATATAATTAAATAATTATTACGTTAATAAATAAATTTAATTAATTTATTATCGAAAATATTAATATAATAATTATTTATATAATTTTTGTATTTTATAAATAAAACGTTAATTTATATAACGTCCCACATATATGAGCGCCTCACACATATAAGCGCCTCACTTTTTGGCACCTCGCAACAATCAATCCAAATAACTTCACCACAACACATCAAATTGATCCCAATCAATCGTATTATCTTACGTCGACCGTATCTATAGCTTCTGGACACGTACACGCATTATATCAAAGCTTGTTGCGGACGCCATATTGCTATTCCTTCCTGCTAACCCGTCCACAATCGACCAACTTCAGCAGCCATTAGCAGCAATTCCTTGCCACAACCTTTCTGCTGGCTAAAAGACCTTGTTTATTCTATATAGCAAGTATTTCTCTTTCTGGGAAACATTTGTTTTAATTATGTAATTGCGTAGGTCTCGAGTTATTGCCAATTCAAGTCCGACACGCCCTGCTATAGGCCCCGATACGCTCTGCCATACGCCCCGCGAAATGCCCCGCGAAACGCCCCGTACGGACCCTCCAACATGCCCAACGCGCTCCCAACGGGCTTCTAACATATCCTATAACACGTTCTTTAACGTATATTTTCAACGTATTGAAGCCGGACAACAAATGCTCGCGTATTTGGGTTAAGGATTCAGTCGAGAATAGTTATCTAGTCGGTCGGCTTTAGGTCGTACGAAATAAGTATAATATTAGCTTGGACGCGTTGGGGGCTGGTCGGTCGCAGGCGGGTTGGCAGGAAGAAATAGCAACATGGCATCCGCAATAAGCTTTGATATAATGTGCACGTTTAAAAAGAAGCTGCAGATACAGTTAGCAAAGAAGTATTCGATTGATTAAAATTGATTTGATATGTTGTGGTTGAGTAATTTGAGTTTGTTGTTGCGAGGTGCCAAAAAGTGAGGCGCTTATATATGTGAAGCGCTTATATGTGTGGGACGTTATAGCAAAATTATTACGAATCGATAACGGTATAATATAATATTTAAAATTAAAAATATATAAAATCCGAAATAATTATTTAATTATAATTTTATATAAAAAGAATTTACTTAAAAATTTTTATAATAATCGAATATTAAATATATAATAAAATAAAAACTAAAAAACAAATACGTTACGAATTACGGGAATAAATATTTTGATTAAAATAAAGAATCGCCGTCGATTTTACAAATTTCGAAAAAAACCTAAGAAAATATAAATACGTTATATTTACTACCGATAAATATTTAAATTTTATTTACGATATTTACTTTAAAAACTAAATATAAAATATATTAATTATAATATTTTAATATTTTTTAAAAATTTTAAAAAATTAAAATAAGATTTTTTTTATAAATAATCGAATATAATAACGAAATCTTAAAGAATTATTAATTTCGAAATATATTTTAATTATTTTTTTTAAATATTAAATTTAAATTTTTAATATTATATATATAAACTTAAAACGGAAATATAAAACGTTTAAAAATATAATTTAAAAAAACAATTATAATATAAAATAACGTTAAATTATTTTCGTTTTTAATTATATACATTTTTAAAACGGTAATATATTTATATAACCGTATTTTTAAATATGTATTTTTTTGGCAAAATTTCTACGAAATTTATTATATTTATTTAATATATAAAAATAATATTATAATATTTAATCGAAAACTTTAACAAATTTATTTATAAATATATAATTATATAACTTATATTATAATAATTGCCGTTATAAAAAAAACAAACATTTTAAAAGTTAAATTTTAAAATATAAATTGGATTTTTCGACGGTTACCGATTTACAAATATTTATAAAATTTAAAACCCGTTAATTAATAAAGTTATCATTATTCGAAACATATTATTTAACGAAAAAATTACCTTTTTAAATAATATTAAAAATTTTAAAAACGATTTTTTTTTATATTACGGAAAATAAATTACAAAGTTTATTTTAATAAAAAAAAATATTTAATTAAGTTAATAATTACTTTATATATAACGTCCTATATATATAAGCGCCTTATATATATAAGCGTTACGCTTTTTAATATATTTTAATTACTTATTTTTAATTACTTATTTTTTAATAATTATAATATAAAGCGCTTTACAAAAAAAGCGAAAATGAATTTAGCTATTTAGGTTAAAAAACGAAACCCGAAACTTAATTATAAAAAGCTTAATTTTATTTATAAAGTTTTATCTTTTATTTTAATATACCGTTTTAAAGGTAAACGTGTCCGAGCCGATATTATCCTTCCTTTGTAAAAATTGACGCCGACCGAAAAAAAATTAATTATCGACCGAATTCTTAACTTAAATACGTAAACGTTTTTTATTTGGCTTTAATATGTTAAAGATATAATTAATATATTATTAACTTAATACGTTATAAAATGCGTTAAAATTAATTAGGCGTCGAACTTTATTAAACGGTAAAAAAAATTCTAAACACGTTTAAAGCGGAAAATCGATTATTAACGGATTTTATCCGAAAATTTAAAAATATTTCGTAAGTAATTCGAACTTATTCGGGTTATAATCGTAAAGTACGGCATCGTAAAAGAGGATATTTATAACTTTAACGAAATTAAATTTTTAATAAAGTTTTTTATAATAACGGGTATAATAATTACTAATACCGAAAAATATAAAAAACTTAAATAAATGTAATAAAAAAATAAAAAATAAATTATAATTATTTAAATTATTAATTTTTAAAATTAAATTATACCGTTATTTATTATTATAATAAAGAAAAATATTTTAAATTTTAATACCGTAATAACTTATTACTAATAACCGATTAAAAAATCGTCTTAAATAATAATAACGGGATAATAAATAAATTAAGTTTCGAATAAATCCAGTATTTTAATAAATATATTCGGACGCGTACGAAAAATTCGAAACGTTTTCTTATTTTCGACGGCCATAAAAATTACTATTTGATAAAATTCGAAAAGTATTACGTTAATAATAACATTATTACGTTTTATATAACCGCGTATTTTTTATATCGGTTTTAACCTTTTAATATATCTTATTTTTCTATTTTAAAACGCGCTTATTCGCAATATATCGAAAACTTAATAGGATACTATTATACCTATATTACCAAAAAAGATTTTTTTGCCGGCTTTTACGACGCGTTTAAGCTGCCATAACGTCCGATAACATTAAATTTAAATTCGCAAAAGTTAATTTTATTTTATTCGATCTTAATAACGTTCTTTCCGAATTAAAAGTTCCTTTAATTATACTTACGCCGACCGTTTTTCCGTTAACTTCCGCCGGTTCCATTTTACCTTTTATAAAAACCCTTAAAAATATGCGTAAAGTAATAAAATAAAGATAATACTTACAAAAAAAATTAAAAATTATCAAGGTAATTCGTTAACAAAAATATTTTAATCGACTAAACTTATAACAAAAAGTTATATATTATTATTATATAAAATTACTTTTTTCCCGGAAAAAAAGGTCCAATTACGCGAAACGAATTACATTTTAAATAAACGTTACAAAACTAAAAATAAACGTCTTTAAAAAAAAGAAATACTTATTATATAAAAGAAATAAACTTTTTTGGCCCAAAAAAAAAAGGTAATAAAAAAATGCAGCTAATAATAACTAAAAGAAAGCGTTATAAAAGGGTTAAAACGAAAAAACGGAAATATAACGTTTGCGGCAAATCCGGATATAATGCGCGTACTTATAAAGAAGTTATAAATACGTTTAACGAAAAAAATCCAATTAATTTTAATTAATACGATATATTGTTATTAAGTTATTTAAATTAATTATTACGAAGTGCCAAAAAGCGTAGCGCTTATATATATAAAGCGTTTATATATATAAAACGTTATAAAAAAATTTTTAAGTGAAATAATTTAATTATCGATTAAACAAAAAAAAATTTTCGGAACAGTATAAGCGTCGAAAAAAACATATAATATAAAAAAAAAAAAATTTATTCGTATAAAATTAATTATTTTTATATAACCGTTATATGCGAATTATTTCCGTTTTTTAAATTATTATTATTATTAACGTTTACTTTAATAATTATTACGATTATTACGCCGACGGAAAAAATAAAAGTAATTTTAAATTTTTATAATATTATTTAACTTAAAATAATAATAAAAAATAAAAATATTTTATAAATCGAAATTATTTTTTTGTACGTTCCGTATTTTAAAAAATATTATTAAAATCGATTATAAAATATAAAAAACCGTATTTAATATAAAACGAATAATTTATTTTATAAATACGTATAATAATTAACCGGTAAATTATCAAAATTTAAAAAAAATTTAAAAATTTAAAAAACAAATTAAAAATTTAAAAAAAATTTAAAAATTTAAAAAAGATTTAAAGATTTAAAATGTACGTTATTTTAATCGAAAAAGTCTTATAATAATAATATATGCGGTATTTAAATTATAAAACCGGATATATAAGCGAAATTTATTATTACTGCCGCAAAATTATAAAAAGTTAAATATATATCCGTTAAAAAAAATATTTTGTAAAACCGAAACAGCTTATTTATATAATTATAAAAAAATTAAATTTTAAAAAACTGTGAATTAATTTTTATTAAAAGGAAATAAATTTTAAAATATATATAAATATACGTTTATAAATTTAATAAATATAATTATTATAAAAATATAAAACCCGTTTTATTATACGAAATAACTAATAATTTAAAAATATTTATAATAATATATACGTATTTATATACGTTAAAAAATAATTTTAAATTTTAATTATTATTGTAATTAAATTTAATTTAAAATTAAAATAATATTATGTTATAAATATTTTCGTTAATACGAATTTACTTTACGAAATATATATATAAATATCTTTAAATTACTTATAATATAAAAAAGAATTTTTAATTAAAAAAATATTATATAAATTAAAAAAATAATTTGTATTTTAATAAAAAAAGTTTATTAATATATTAAAAAATTTAAAACTTAATCCCGTTCCGTACGAACTTTATTATTTTATTTATTAAAAATTCTTTTTTTTTTTTCGTAAACGATATTCTTATTACGAATAAAAAAAATTTAATTTTATCGGTTAATTCATTTAATAAATTTAAAAATAATATATTTTTATAAAAAGTAAAAACTTATAATAATTTTTTAATAATGAAATAATTAAAAATAAATTTTATTAAAAAATTTAATTATTTTAATTTAATTTTATGAATAAATTAATTAATTTAATTTTTTTTTTTAAAAATTAAATAATTATTTAAATACGTTTATAATAAACGTCGAATTATTGCTAAATTTTGATTTAATTTATTTAAAATCCGTTAATAAATATTAAAAAAAATCGGTTTTATTTTATATATAATAATTAATATTCGACCCGATATATATTTTATTATATCCCGTTTTATACGATTTAATTTAAACTTTAATAATATATATTATAAAGTTATTAATCGAATTATATTATATTTAATCTGAATTAAAATATTAACGTAATAATTTAATAACGAAAATGCGATAAATATTTAAAACGATATTTTTTTTGTAAATAATATAATCGGTTAAAAAAATTTAAATTTATATTATAAAGTTATTCGGAAAAATAATAAAATAACGAACGAATAAATAAAATATAATAATTACTTTTATAACCGAAACGAAATTATTATTTTTTATATAAATTATAAAAAAAAATTATTTAATTTCCGATTAATTAAAAATTTAAAAGTTATTTTAAATATAAAACCGTTAAATATATAATATAATAATTAATAAATAATATAATTAATTAACGTTCACGTTGTTTTTTTAAAGATAAAATTACGGTACGTAAATATATATAATTATTAATTACAAAAAGTATTAAAGAAAAATTTAATTAAAATAAATTATATATTTACGGGTAATATATTAATTAACGGATTAATTAAAGTTTTATTACGAAAAATTTTTAAATATTTTAAAAAGCAATTAAAATTAATAAATATTATAAAAATTTTAAACCGGCGCAGGAAAGCTTTAAAAAAGATTTCGGACGAAAAATTAGTCAATTAAAAGGATTTAATCGCCGGAAAGAAAGTGGAATAAATAGTTGTAGCTTTAAAAAGTAATAAAAATGTAACAATTAACGCCGTAAATGCTTTAAAGTATTAAGCGGGTATATTAACTTATTAAAGGGTACGTAATACCTTATATACAGAAAGGTTACTTAATAATCGGCTTATATATGTTTTATAGCTAAACTATTTAAAGTTATATACGTATAATAAATATCTGCAACTTAATTAAATAAAATAATATATTTAATATTTTTTATATTTAATAATTAAAAGTTTTATGCGTTTAATTAACGTTATATATTAATTAAGTAATTATTATTAAAACGATATAAATTATATATTAATAATAATTATATTATTAACGTTTTCCATTATTTATAAAGGATTTAAAAATTAAAATTGCTTTAAAAAGAAATTTTGATTTAAAGTATACGTTTTTAAAATTTGAAATTATATCGCTTTTAATTAGTTACGTTTATAATTTATTAAGTTTATAAAATCCGATAACGTTTTATACATATAAGCGCCTTACATATATAAGCGCCACGCTTTTTGGCACCTTGTAACAATTAATCCAAATAACTTAATAATAATATATCGCATTAATTAAAATTAATTGGATTCTTTTTCGTTAAACGTATTTATAATTTTTTTATAAGTACGCGCATTATGTCCGGGTTTGCCGTAAACGTTATATTTCCGTTCCTTTATTTTAATCTTTTTACGACGACCCCTTTTAGCTGCTATTAGCTGCATTTTTTTATTACCCTTTTTTTTTAGGTTAAAAAAGCTTATCCCTTTTATATAATAAATATTCTTCTTTTTTAAAAACGTTTATTTTTAACCCTACGACGTTTGTTTAAAATATAATTTATTTCGCGTAATTAAACGTTTTTTTTTTTTGGAAAAAAACAACTTTATATAATAATAATATATAATTTCTTGTTATAAGTTTAACCGATTAAAATATTTTTATTAACGAATTACTTTAATAACTTTTAATCTTTTTTGGTAAATATCGTCCTTATTTTGTTATTTTACGAATATTTTTAAAAGTTTTCGTAAAAGGTAAAATAAAACCGGCGGAAGTTAGTAAGGAAACGGTCGGCGTAGGTACAATTGGAGGAATTTTTAATTCGGAAAAAACGTTATTAAAATCGAATAAAATAAAATTAGCTTTTACGAATTTAAATTTGATATTATCGGACGTTATAATAACTTAAAATACGTTGTAAAAGCCGGCAAGAAAATCTTTTTTAATAATGTAAGTATAATAATATCGTATTAAATTTTTGATATACCGTAAATAAACGCGTTTTAAAATAAAAATATAAAATATATTAAAAGGTTAAAGCCGATACGAAAAATACGCGGGTATATAAAACGTAATAATATTATTATTAGCGTAATATTTTTCGAATTTTATTAAATAATAACTTTTATAGCTGTCGAGGATAAAAAAACGTTTCGAATTTTTCGTACGCGTTTAAATATATTTGTCAAAATATTAAATTTATTCGAAACTTAATTTATTTATTATTTAATTATTATTACTTAATGTAATTTTTTAATCCGTTACTGGCAATAAATTATTACAGTATTAAAACTTAAAATAATTTTTTTCCGTTATAATAATAAATAACGGCATAATTTAATTTTAAAAATTAATAACCTGAATAATTATAACTTATTTTTTATTTCTTTATTACGTTTATTTAAATTTTTTATATTTTTCGGTATTAGTAATTATTATATCCGTTATTATAAAAAGCTTTATTAAAATTTTAATTTTGTTAAAGTTATAAATATCCTTTTTTGCGATACCGTACTTTGTAATTATAATCCGAATAAATTCGAATTATTTGCGAAATGCTTTTAAATTTTCGGATAAAATCCGTTAATAATCGATTTTCCGATTTAAACGCGTTTAAAAAATTTTTTTTCCGTTTAACAAAGTTCGACGCCCAATTAATTCCAATATATTTTATAACGCGTTAGGTTAATAATATATTAGCTATATCTTTAATATGTTAAAGCCGGACAAAAAACGTTTACGTATTTAGGTTAAGGATTCGGTCGATAATCGATTTTTTTTCAGTCGGCGTTAATTTTTGTAAAAAAAGGATAATATCGGCTTAAACGCGTTTATTTTTAAAACCGTATGTTAAAGTAAAAAATAAAACTTTATAAATAAAATTAAGCTTTTTATAACTAAGTTTTACGACAGTTTCTGTGGAAATCCTGCGGTTACGGAGTACCGGTATCGTGTATTCGGATTTGCGCGGCATATTGTCTTGGGTAACTTGAGAAGGCGTGGGGACGATCGAGCCGTAAGACTGGCGAGGGCTCGGAAAGATGCCGGCCTTTTATACGTAGTACGGCGCAGTTAAAGTTTACTATTAAGGTTTGCTTTTAAGGTTTATCCTTAAGGTTTACCGTTAAGGTTTATCTTTAAGGTTTATCTTTAAGGTTTATCCTTAAGGTTTACCGTTAAGGTTTGCCTTTAAGGTGTATTTTTAAGGTTTACCGTTAAGGTTTATCCTTAAGGTTTACCGCGCAAAGCTTAACATCTCCTGAGTCATATTAACCCTGCCGAACCAGCCAGCGGGCATAAGGTTTACCAGGGTCGAAGCTTATCGGCAACTACGCATTCGGCTTCAAAGTGAGGCTCTATGGGACTGAGGTATCAATCTATCCTAACCGTGAAAGTCATTGATCAGTTATCGTGTTCGAAGGTACTGGGTATAGTATCTATCGTGCAAATTACATCGTGTAATGATTTTCTGTGTATTTAGCTCAGCCTGGAAAATAAGGCTTGAACCTATTCGACCTTGCATAACTAAGTTTCTGGTTTCGTTTTTTAACTTAAATAATTAAATTTATTTTCGCTTTTTTTATAAAGCGTTTTATATTATAATTATTGAAAAATGGGCCATTAAAGATAGGTAGTTAAAATATGTTAAAAAGCGTAGCGCTTATATGTATAAGGCGTTTATATATATAAGATATTATAATTTTTAATTTAAAAAAACGAATCCGTTTTTCGATATAAATTAATATTTTATTTTTTATAAAAATTTTCGAAAAAATCGATTTTATAAATTAATTAATAAATATTTTTAAAATAATAACTGAAAATAAATAAACTTATAATTAAAAATACGATATTTTTTATAAAAATATTAATAATTTAACAAAATAAATTTTAAAATTTATATTTTTAATAATTAAATAAATAATTTTTTTTTTAAAAAAACTTTCGAAAGTAATACGTTATATTAATTAAATTTAGCAAAATATATAACGATAAGCTTATAATTAATATTTAACGAAAATATTACAAAATATTAAAATAAATTTCGAAATTTATTAAAAAATTAAATAAATAAATCGGAAAAAAATAAAAAATTATAATTATAAAATAATAATATAAAAGTTTAAAAATAAATATAATAATTAAATAAATTAATAACTTATATATAACCGTAACTTTTATTTTAAATAACGAAAAAAACCGAAATTAAAAACGGTACGATTAATTATTAAAAAATATTTATTAACTTTTTAAATTATTAAGTTTAAATTTATTTATTATTTATATTACGAAACGCGTTTAAACGACGTTTCCGATATTTTACGGGTTTTTTACGGATTTATTTAAATAAAATAATTTTAAGTTTACCGGCGTTTAACCGCGTATTAAAAACTTTAAATAGAAGTTAAAATAAAATAACCGTAAAAATTTATATTTAAATTAAAGTATTAATAAACGAAAACGTTAAAAATTAAATATATAAAATACCTATTATAAAATATATTTAAATATTTTATATAAATTAATTTAATATTATTATACGTTTTTTAATAAAATTTTAATAAAATTTAAATTTAACGAAATAATAAAAGTTTTTAATTAAAAAACAGATTATTATTAATTAATTTTCAAAAGAAAAAATCGATTATTTATTAAAAATTATAAATAAATTAATTACTTAAAAAACCGATTAATTTTTATAAAAAATAAAATAAATTTTAACGTACTTTTTAATTTTTAATTAACGTAATACGATAAACGTCGTATTTTATCTTTTAAAAAATTTATTAATTTTAAATTTAAAGTTTATAATATATATTTTAAATTTTAAATTAACCGTATAAAACGACGGAATATACGTAAATAATAATTTCGTACTAATTAAAAAATACGGAAAAATTAATATAATATTTCGAAGCTTTAACGGTATAAAAACGTTACGTTTATACGACGTAATTTATTATAAAAGCTTCGTATATAATTTAATATTTTTCCGGTAATTCCGGAAAAAGGGATATTAATAAAATAATAAAAAAATTAATAATTTTATTCGAAATAAATATAATTGAATAATTATTACGTTAATAAATAAATTTAATTAATTTGTTATCAAAAATATTAATATAATAATTATTTATATAATTTTCGTATTTTATAAACGAAACGTTAATTTTTATATAACAAATTATTACGAATCGATAACGGTATAATATAATATTTAAAATTAAAATACTTAAGGCTTAAAATAATTACTTAATTATAATTTTATATAAAAAAATTCGTTTAAAAAATTTTATAATAATCGAATATTATATATATAATAAAACGAAAGTTAAAAAATAAATACGTTACGAATTACGGGAAAAAATATTCCGATTAAAATAAAGAATTGCCGTCGACTTTACAAGTTTCGAAAAAAACTTAAAAAAATATAAATACGTTATATTTTTTACCGATAAATATTTAAAATTTATTTAAAATATTTATTTTAAAAACCGAAAATAAAATATATTAATTATAACGTTTTAATATTTTTTAAAAATTTTAAAAAATTAAAATAAAAAACTTTTATAAGTAATTAAATATAATAACGAAACTTTAAAAAATTATTAATTTCGAAATATATTTTAATCGTTTTTTTTTAATATTAAACTTAAACTTTTAATATTATATATATAAGCCTAAAACGAAAATATAAAACGTTTAAAAAATATAATTTAAAAAAAACAATTACGATATAAAATTACGTGAAATTATTTTCGTTTTTAATCGTATATATTTTCAAACCGGTAATATATTTATATAACCGTATATTTAAATATATATATTTTTAATAAAATTTATACGAAATTTATTATATTTATTTAATATAACGTCTCGGATAAGCGAACAGCTCAGATAAGCGAACGGCTCATTTTTTGGCACCTTGTAACAACTAATCCAAATAACTTAACCATAACATCTCAAATTGATTCTAATTAATCGGATTCTTTATTGTTAAACGTATCTACAGCTTCTTTACAAGTACGCGTATTATGTCCGGGCTTGCCGCAAACGCCATACTTCCGTTCCTTGGTCTTAACCCTTTTGCAACGACCCTTTCCAGCTGCTATTGGTTGCATTTTTTTACCACCCCCTTCTTTTTGGGCCAAAAAAGCTTATCCCTTTTATATAATAAGTATTCCTCCTTTTTAAAAACGTTTGTTTTTGGTTTTGCGACGTTTGCTTAAAGTATAATTCGTTTCGCGTAATTGGACGTTTTTTTCCCGAAAAAAAACAACTTTATGTAATAACAATATATAACCTTTTGTTATAAGTTCAGCCGATTAAAGTATTCTTGTTGGCGAGCTACCCTGATGATTTTTAATCTTTCTTTGTAAGTATCGTCCTTATTTTGTTGCTTTACGGATATTTCTAAGGGTTTTCGCGGAAGGTAAAATGGAACCGGCGGAGGTTAGCGGGGAGACGGTCGGCATAAGCACAACTGGAGGAACTTCCAATTCGGAAAGAACGTTATTAAGATCGAATAGAATAAAACCAGCTTTTGCGAATCCAGATTTGATATTATCGGACGTTATGGCAGCTTAGAACGCGTCGTAAAACCCGGCAAGAAAATCTTCTTTGGCAATATAAGTATAATAGCATCGTATTAAGTTTTCGATATATTGCGAATAAGCGCGTTTCAAAACAAAAAAACAAAATACATCAAAAAATTAAAGCCGATACGAAAAATACGCGGGCATATAAAGCGTAATAATATTATTATTAGCGCAGTATTTTTCGAATTCCATCGAATAATAGCTTTCGTAGCCGTCAAGGATAAGGAAACGTTTCGAACCTTTCGTACGCGTCCGAATATACTTGTTAAAGTGCTGGATTTATTCGAAACCCAATTTATTTATTATCCAACCATTATCGCTTAATGCGATTTTTTAATCGGTTGCTGGCGGTAAGTTATTACGGTACCAAGATCCAAGGTAATTTTTCCCCGTTATAATAACAAATAACGGTATAACCCAACTTTAAAAATTAACAGTTTGGATAATTATAACCCATTCTTTATTCCCTTATTACGCTTATTTAAGTTTTTTACGTTTTTCGGCACTGGTAATTACCATGCCCGTTACCATAAAAAACCTTATCAAAAATCCAATCTCGTCGAAGTTGTAAATATTCTTTTTTACAATACCGTATTTGGCAATAATAACCCGAACAAACTCGAATTATTTGCAAAATATTTCTGGATTTTCGTATAAAACCCGTTAATAATCGATCTTCCGATTTAAACGCGTTTAAAATTTGTATTACCGTCTAACAAAGTTCGACGCCCATTTAATTCCGATACGTTCCGTAACGCGTTAGGCAAGCAATATATTAGCCATATCTTTAACATACTAAAGCCGGACAGGAAACGCTCGCGTATTTAAGTCGAGGATACGTTCGACAATCGATATTTTTTCGGTCGGCGTCAATTTTCGCGAATTAGGGATAATATCGGCTCGGACGTATTTACCATAATATCAGGCTTGCAAAGTTATTTAAGGAACTTCATATATGGAACTAAGTTTCGTATAACTAAGTTTCGGATTTCGTTTTTTAACCTGAACGGCTAAGTTCATTTTCGCTGTTTTTGTAAGCCGCTTTATGTTATAAGTGTTAAGGAATGGACAATTAAAGTTGGGTAATTAGAATGTTGAAAAAAATGAACCGTTCGCTTGTTTAAGCTGTTCGCTTATCTGAAACGTTATAAAAATAATATTATAATATTTAATTTAAAATTTTAATAAATTTATTTACGAATATATAATTATATAACTTATATTATAATAATTATTGTTATAAAAAAAATAAAAACTTTAAAAGTTTAATTTTAAAATATAAATTAAATTTTTCGTTAATTATTAATTTACGAATATTTACGAAATTTAGAACTTATTAATTAATAAAGTTATCGTTATTCGAAACGTATTATTTAACGAAAAAATTACCTTTATAAATAATATCAAAAATTTTTAAAATAACTTTTTTTACATTACGGAAAATAAATTATAAAATTTGCTTTCATAAATAAAAATATTTAATTAAATTAATAATTATTTTATATATATATAAAAAGAAAATAAAAACTTAAATAAAATAATTTAATTACCGATTAAATAAAAAAAAATTCCGGAACGGTACAAACGTCGAAAAAGACGTACGGTATAAAAAAAAACAAATTTTTTCGTATAAAATTAATTATTTTTATATAACCGTTATATTCGAATTATTTCCGTTTTTTAAATTATTGCCGTTATTAACGTTTACTTTAATAAGTATTAAGATTATTACGTTAACGGAAAAAATAAAAATAATTTTAAGCTTTTATTATATTATTTAATTTAAAATAATAATAAAAAACGAAAATATTTTATAAATTAAAATTATCTCTCCGTATATTTTATATTATAAAAATATTATTAAAATCGATTATAAAATATAAAACATTATATTTAATATAAAACGAATAATTTATTTTATAAATACGTATAATAACCGGCCGGTAAATTATAAAAACTTAAAAAAAATAAAAACCCGAAATATACATTACTTTAATTTAAAAGGTTTTATAATAATAATATATATGGTATTTAAATTATAAAGCCGAATATATAAATAAAATTTATTATTACCGCCGTAAAATTATAAAAAGCTAAATATATATCCGTTAAAAAAATTATTTCGTAAAACCGAAACGGTTTATTTATAAAATTATAAAAAAATAAAGTTTTAAAAAACCGTTAATTAATTTTTTTTTTTTTAAAATATATATAAATATATATTTATAAATTTAATAAATATAATTAATTACAAAAATAGAAAATTTATTTTGTTGTACGAAATAATTAATAATTTAAAAATATTTACCGTAATATATATATATTTATATTTATTAAAAAGTTATTTCGAATTTTAATTATTATTATAATTAAATTTAACTTAAGATTAAAATAATATAATATTATAAACGTTTTTATTAATACGAATTTACTTTACGAAATATATATAAAAATACCTTTAAGTTATTTATAATATAAAAAAATACTTTTTTTTTTTCGTAAACGATATTATTATTACGTATAAAAAAATTTAAAATTTTATTAATTAATTAATTTAATAAATTTAAAAACTGTATATTTTTACAAAAAATATAAACTTATAATAATTTTTCGATATCGAAATAATTAAAAATAATTTTAATAAAAAAAATTTATTATTTTAATTTAATTTAAAAAAATAAATAATTACTTAAATATATTTATAATAAACGTTAAATTATTGTCGAATTTTAATTTAATTTATTTAAAATCCGTTAATAAATATTAAAAAAAATCGGTTTTATTTTATATATAACAGTTAATATTCGATCCGATATATTTTTTGTTATATTCCGATTCGTACGATTTAATTTAAATTTTAATAACGTATATTATAAAATTACCGATCGAATTATATTATATTTAATCGAAATTAAAACGTTAACGTTATAATTTAATAACGAAAATTCGATAAATATTTAAAATAACGCCTTTTTTGTAAATAATATAATCGATCGAAAAACATTTTAAATTTATATTATAAAGTTATTTTAAAAAAAAAATTAATAAACGAATAAATAAAATATAATAATTATTTCCATAATTAAAACGGAATTATTATTTTTTACGTAAATAATAAAAAAAAGTTTATTTAATTTTCGATTAATTAAAAAATTAAAAGTTATTTTAAATATAAAACTGTTAAATATATAATATAATAATTAATAAATAATATAATTAGTTAACGCCGATGTCGCCCTTTTAAAGATAAAATTACGATACGTAAATATATATAATTATTAATTACAAAAAGCGATAAAAAAAACTTAATTAAAATAAATTATATATTTACGGGTAATATATTAATTAACGGATTAACCAAAACCTTATTACGAAAAACTTTTAAGCATTTTAAAAAGTAATTAAAATTAATAAATGTTACAAAAACCTTAGACCGGCGGAAGAAAGCTTTAAAAAAGATTTCGGACAAAAAATTGGTTGATTAGAAGGACTTAATCGCCGGAGGAAAAGTGGAATGGACAGTTGTAGCTTTAGGAAGTGATAAAGTATAACGATTAACGCCGTAAATGCTTCAAGGCGTTAAGGGGGTGTGTTAGCTAGCTGGGGGGTACGTAACGCCCCATATACGGAAAGGTCACCTAATGATCGGCCTATATATGCTCCGTGGCTAAACTACTTAGAGCTGCACGCGTGCAACAAGCACCTGCAACTTAGCTGAATAGAACAACACATCTGATGTCCCCTATATCTGACACATACATTAGGTGGGGTCCGAGGTTAGTTGGTTCGTACTTGCGCTTAGGCCACTGAACGCTTTGACCACTGTACCCCACTCGCACCCAAAAGGACTGCCCTACCACCTTGAGCTAAAAATTTACCCACTTTCCTATTTAATTGTATGCTTGAACTGCGATGTCTGCTTCTTTCTCGATCAACCGTCTGGGATTCACGGAACTCCCAAGAGGGGATGACCCCGGTGATCCCGCCGCGGTGTAAGTCCTTGCACAGCGCTGGGAGTTTTCAGCAGGGGACATATTCGTGTGCTGATTATCAAGCAGGATGGTTTTCGTACATGGTTTGAGAGGGAACCCGCAAACTACATGGACTAAAAAAGGATCGACTGCAGGGGCCGCTCAAAGTTCCGAAACCGCATCGAAACCGAAGCGGTTGGGCTTGAAGTCTTGGTTGGCGAACCGCGGAGCCTCGAAATCGCAGAATAATCCTCCAGCGAATGCCTCAGAGTCTATATCCGCGCCTCTGCCGTCCCAGGCCACCCCCGCCGGCAGTGATCCCACAGGCGACCCCGCCCCGCCGGCCACCGATCCAGCAGCGTTAAGCCAGGACCCGGGGGGATTCTGTTGGCCCAAGGATCTTCAAAACAGGCTCCCATATGTTCAAATATTACTGTATGGCTACGAGGCGGACGTAATCGGCCATTTCCAAGCAAAAAGTCAGAACTCAATTACAACACATGGTAACAATTTCCTCGTTGCGCTTGAGAGGAAATTGCCCAAAAACACCTCGGTCATATTTGTAGCACACAGCTTAGGTGGCATACTTGTCAAAGATGTGTGTACTATTTGGATTGAAGGAGACGGTGCAGTACTGACCGTCTCTATAAGGTTCTTTCGTTGTCGAAGTCGCACCCTCAGCACAAATACAGGTCGATCCACAGCAATACACGCCGGGTCGTTTTCATGGGTACGCCACATCGGGGCTCCGACGTAGCAGGACTGGCGACAATTCTGGCGAATATCACAAAAGTGGTCTTTCACAATCCGAATAAGGGCCTCCTCCGCGGCTTGGACAGTGGCAGTGAAGTCCTCGGCAGAATTCACACAAGCTTTATGCAGCTACTTATTAAACCCGACTTTGGTATCCACTGCTTCCAGGAAGATAGAGGCGTGACATGGGTTTCAGGACTTACCAGCTTAATTGTGGATGATCAATCCTCGAAAACAGGCAGTCCGCATGAAACTTGCGAAACTATTGCAGCAAATCACATGGATATGGTCAAGTATAGTGGTCCGGCAGATGACAATTATCGACAAGTCTCAGAGGCCCTTGAGTCGTTCGTCGATGAAATTATCAAGTCTTCTCCAGCAATCACGCGTACGTAACTACTCTGTATAGTATGACAAATTATAGACTTAACCAACAATTGAAGGATCACAAGAGAGTAGATATGCCTCTGAATTTCTTTCAGCCTTGGATTTACTTACCGCTTCCTTACCGCAAGATCTATATCGCAACCCCGAAGCGGCACGCCATATCGATAGCCGAGATCTGGACTGGTTTTTCGAAAGCCCGGAATTCAACCAGTGGAATTCCCGCGACTTCGAATTGCTCTGGTTATCTGGTATCCCCGGATCAGGGAAAACCACCCTATCATTTTACCTTTGGGATCACTTGAAGCGTAACCGGACATATACCGACACTGGAGATATTGTGATCTTCTTCTGCTCTACGCTGTTCGGTATTAGATCGACCGCAGAGAGCCAGATTGCACAAGTCCTCGCCAAAATCATTAGCCAGCTCTTACACAGTGATCAGAAGCGTTTAGAGCTCGTGGTTCAGCAATGTCCAATGCCAGAACTACTCCGCCAACGTATCCCCATCTCCCCCTCCCAACCGTTCCTTAATGGGCTATGGAAGATTCTGTCTGCCTCGGTGGTGGCCGTACCCAGCCGCCCAGTGATCATAATCATTGATGGAATTGAGGTCCTACGATCGGAGGAAGCGAGGCAAATGTTTCTCCAAAACCTTCTCCAGCTGAAAAATGAGGTAAAGTCCAAAGGAGTTCGCGGCTCCAAGATATTCATCACATCAGTACCTTTCCACGATATCAAGAAGGCTCTCACTGGAGTTTTGAACATAGAAAAGGACAAAGAGAGGCAAGGTAAGTAAACCCGAAAATGAAGATCAGACTAGCACTTACTCAAATTATAGAATGCCTTCGGACATTGAAGTTTGATGAGCTTAGTGCTCGCAGAGACCGCGTCGAGCCAGCGCATGCCGAGACTGGCGGGTGGCTCAGGAACGACGTTGGATATGTAAGTTGGGACTCCAGCCACAGTTCTGGATTGCTTTTGATACGGGGTAAACCTGGAAGTGGCAAATCGACCTTGGCCAAGTTTATCCTCAACTCGCTGAAGTCGAAATACGGGGTCACCGAAAGTGACAGCGGAGAAAAGAAGGACGTCTTGATCGCAGACTTCTTCTATTCTTTCAGAGGGGGGAAGACAGAGACCAGCCACAGGCTAATGCTTCAATCAATACTTCACCAACTCTTGAGTCAAGACGACAGGCTCTTCCCACTATTTCGGGATCGCTTCAGGGCCCGGCGACGCGATGGTCATCAGGTTCATTGGCAGTATGAGGACTTGCGCAAAATTCTCGCCTCCTTAGTATCCCTCAAGACGCGACAGAAGATATACATTCTCCTTGACGCCATGGATGAGTCAAATGAGCAGGGAAGACCGGAGATCCTCCGACTTTTGATGCAGCTATGCTCATCTAAGTCAGACTGCGCCATCAAAGGGTTGATCGCGACTAGACCATTGCCACAAGGGGAAATCGACGAGCGGTCGAGTGACTGCCATGTTATCATTCTGCAAGAGAGAAACCGAAAAGATATTGAGAACTTCATTACCTCTGGTCTACAAGCTATCGAAAACAGCCCCGGTTCGCCCTTGGTTGACTTCAGTTTCGTGAAGGCTTACATGATGCAAAAGGCAGATGGTGTATTTATATGGGTAGCCCTAGTTCTCAGAGAACTGAAGGAGCTGGTTTCAGAAGGGTGTAGCCAAGAAGAATTGGAGACACGACTCAAGAAACTCCCCACCGAGCTCGCAGACATGTACCGCCTTATTATCCGTGGTTTAGTTAATCGACCAAAACATCCCGTTGAGGACTCGGTGAAGAAAGGAATCAAGATGCTCAACTGGGCCACTTTTGCAGAAAGACCACTGACAACTGAGGAGTTTCGAGACACGATTGCCGTACCTTCGGTTCCAACAGCTTTCAATCCAGATTCTAATTTTTTGAGTCGTACCAGGGTTCCGAGGCTTGATCTTCGTATCAGATCTGTTGTGGTACCCTCCTTGAAATCAGAGGGTCAGTGGTCCAACTTTTACACCAAACTGTTCGAGACTTCTTGCTACAGAGAGATGAGGCTGCAGCTCCTTTCAAGACGGATGAAGTGAGCGGCGACACGGAGATTTCATCGGTTTGCATTCGTTATCTTCGCCTTTTATCTGTGCGGGGGAGTGCACAAGGGATTGGGAATTGGGACCAAATGGATTATGATGAATTTGTGAAGTGGCTATCATACCACCCATTGCTTAATTACGTGGTTTCTCTATTACCACACCACATGAAATCACTGGCAGAAGGGTCGCCCGTCCACAAGGAGCTATTATTGTTTAACCAAACCTTGCGAAAAAGCAATGCCCTTTTTTGTCTGTTCGAGTCTTGGATGGAGCTTCTAGATGGACAAAGAGTAGCAGGGTATCGACTAGGTGTGGAGCCGAAACGGTTCAAAACCAAAGCTCTGATAGCAGCGGCACGAAGCGGCTACACAGAAGTGGTGAAGCTGCTCATAGAGCTCCATACAGATATAAATGGAAGGGATGGAGCGAGTGGCGTATTTGCTCTCCTTGCAGCGGGGGATAATGGACACAGGGCAGTGGTGCGGCTGCTGGTCGACAGCGGAGCGGACGTCAACGCGGAGCACGAATCTAAAGGGACGGCGCTGTACCGGGCAGCTGCAGAAGGACACGAGGCGATGGTGCGGCTGCTGGTCGATAGCGGAGCGGACGTCAACGCGAAGGACGAATCTGGAAGGACGGCGCTGCACAAGGCAGCTGCAGGAGGCCAGGAGGCGGTGGTGCTGCTGCTGGTCGACCGCGGAGCGGACGTCAACGCGATGGACGAATCTGGAGGGACGGCGCTGCACAAGGCAGCTGCAGGAGGGCACGAGGCGGTGGTGCGGCTGCTGGTCAACCGCGGAGCGTACGTCAACGCGATGGACGAATTTGAAGGGGCGACGCTGCACCAGGCAGCTGCAGGAGGGCACGAGGTGGTGGTGCGGCTGCTGGTCGACAGCGGAGCAGACGTCAACGCGGAGGACGAATCTGGAGGGACGGCGCTGCACCTGGCAGCTGCAGGAGGGCACGAGGCGGCGGTGCGGCTGCTGGTCGACCACGGAGCGGACATCAACACAAAGAACGAATATAGAGTAACGGCGCTGTACCTGGCAGCTGCAGGAGGGCATGAGGCGGTGGTGCGGCTGCTTAAATCAGCTAGAGCCTCTTGACGACATATGTCGCAAAGACTTTATGCGTTTCCCTAACATTATGTGAGCAGAAGTTTTGCAATTTCTTAGTCTAGGTTGCTGTCCTAAGCTACTTATTTCCCTTAGGGGTAGGAAACAGCCACATATAGGCTGTGAGCCCCTCTATCCTTACAATCCTAAGGCCACAAATCAAAGCCTTTTCGATCCTTTCAACAATTCACAACGTCTGCCGATGCGCCCTTATGGCCCTAAGGTTGCCCATAAAGCTATAAAGCTACTTAAACCTTTACTAACCTCGCTGGCGCCCTCGGAAGACTTCGTCGCCCGTCCTATACAAGTCCTTCAGCCCTGCCGTGATAAAGGCTAACCTTATATTCGGCATCACGCTTCGACTTATTCAGGTAATCTTTCAGCATGTATCCATATTTACTATATCTAAAATAAAGCGGCTAGCCGTTTTTACTCCATAAAGGCTTATTTCACCAGATATGTTGCGTATTATTTGCGTTTCCTCCAGACTCTCCCGATTATGTTTTGCTTTCCTTCCTTTAAAGTTAGGCGACAAAGTTGTTATATACGTATTTTACCGCTATAGTTAGGTACTAATGAAATATTTCTCTTATTCGGTTCTTTCAAGCTACTCCGTCGTATTTACAGTCTTAAATCGGATTAAAAAGCATAATAACTGTTAGATATAGGAGACCTCAATCGTGGATTTGTCTATTAAGTCGCGAACCTGTCGCTCACGACGGTGCAGCAGATGGGCGGGTTTGCGGCGGCGGCTATACGACTGCCCTTCCGACTGCCTGCGCTCGTTCGACTTCACGCACTGGCGCGCGCCATCTACGACGTCTTCTCCGCCGCCTACTGGGCGTGCGCGCGGTGCGTCCCGAAGATCGTCTGGCGCGCTGCGCCGTCGTCGTCCAGGGCCGCGGCAACGTCCGCTGGCACGACTACGTCGGCACCTCGCACGCCCTGGGCTTCTTCCACACCAAGTTTTTCGAGGGTGTGCCGCTGCCGCCCCACGTCATGAAAAGCCTCGACGTCGCGAACCAGATCGAGCTCGCCGAGCGCCGCCGCCGCCTCGGCGAGACCATCGAGCTGCTCCCCATGATCCAGACGGTGCGCGAGTGCGGCAGCGCCGGCGGCATTGCGGCGAGGGATAAGGGAAACGGCAGGCGTAGGAGGCGTGCTGATCCCGGAAGAATATGTTCGCGATGATTCCGATCGCGACGCCGTCGGGCCGCGTCCGGAACCACGACCCCGGCCCGCAACCCCTGCCGAGCATCGACTACGCCAAGAGCGCGCAGCAGGTGTTCGTCGAAGCGGCGCATTATATCGTCCTAGAGCGCCAGGATCTGCTTCTGCGGTACGGCGAGCGCCCGCCGTGCGCCCGGCGGCTCAGGGGCTTCCCCAGCTGGGTGCCGCACTTCGGCGCCGACCCGGCCAAGGGCGGCGCCGTCGGCAAACCCAACAGGTGCATGTGCGCCTGGTGGGACGCGCTCCCGAAGCGGTTCCTGAAGCCCATCACCGTATCCGACGACGGCGATAACGCGCCGCTGCGCCGCGCCGGGGGCCGCCGCTTCTTCCGCACTGAGGGTGGGAGGTTCGGCATGTCGGCCGTCAAGGACGCGGCGTGCGTCGAGAGCGGACCGTGGGATGACGAGGATGGGGACGGGGACGGGAGGATAGAAATGCCGAGTCGACGACGACGACAGCAGCGGGCCAGCCCCCGAGGCCGCCGCGCAACATCGGACACCTGATGGCGGATCCCATGGCACGGGCCATGATGGAGAGCTTCCAACAGTACCTGCAGGGGCGGGACCCGACGGCGGCTCGCCTAACAGCGCATATGATAAGGGGCGAGACGCCAGGGTAGGGGTAGGACGCCCGCTCGGGCGGGGTCGCGAAGGGTGACCTCATCGTCGCGTGCGTGGGAGATTTCTTCCAATACGTCCTACGGCCGCGGGGCGGGGCGGGGGATGGTGATAGTGGTGACGACGGGCATGAGGTAGCATCGACGGCGGCGCAAACCCGACCTCCTGCGGCGGGGCCGAATTCTACGTATGAGTTCGTGGGAGAAAGTTACCTGCACGGCGCGATGGACGGGGAAGACTTCAAAGCTACTAGCACCGCTGGGGCGAGCTTCTGGATGATCGACGCGTCGAAGCTTGTGGACATAACTATTGTCTGAATGGAGTCCTTACTCTGCATAGGCGTTGAGATCCTAATTCTTATAATATTGCTGAAGAGACTGCAGAGTCTTTAGAGAATCTTAGACGACGGCAGACCGGAGGAGCATAAAAAGGGGTGGAAGCGACCTGCGCAAAGATAAGACCTTATGCATAAGTGCGGATTTCGATCGCCGAATACCAAGATAATGGCTCCTAAATATTTTGAACATTCTTCACAGACACATGTTATAGAGTCCCACTGAATATACACTCTTCGGAATATGACTGGGAACTGGATATATCAAGAGAGAGAGAGAGTATGCACACGTACTCAACGAACCAAGTACACGGAATATGAGCAACGACAGCAGAACTACCTTAGTCTGCCGAATTCTTTTCCGTTACTGGCGTACAAGTACATAGATATGTACAGATCTAGATCCTACACATGGGCAGCGTCAACGGCGCACAGCGATACCTCGACACCTCGTCCTCGACCCAACCACCACTACCTCCTCTTCCCGACGACGTTCGGGTGCATGAGGTTAGCACGGGCAGCGGTGCCGAGCTTGTGGACGAGCTGGCGCTTCTCCCAGACGCGGGAGCGGCCCTCGACGACGGCGACGATCTCCTCGCCGAAGCGGGTGGCGAACTGGGCGCGGCCGCTGCCGCGGGACTGCTTGCGGTTCACGACGTCGAGGATCCACATGACGGCCTGGCGGCGGCGCGCGCGCACGGCCAGCGGCTCGGGTAGCTCCAGCGCCTGCCCGCCGCCCGCCATGCCCTTCATGTTCTTCACGCGGATCAGCGGGGCCACCGAGTCGATGGCCAGCGTCAGGTAGAGCAGCGGGTTCAGCGGCAGGTGGTGCGGCGGCGGCGCCCCCGGCAGCAGTGGCCGCAGCGGGTTGATCTTGGGCGCCGGCGACGTGCGGAGGTAGTTCAGAATCATGGACATGTTCTGGTCGTGGGGAGGAGAAAGTATCGTTAGCTTGTTCTCTCTGTTCAAAGATAGACAGAGCGTACCCTCTGCGCCTTGCTCAGCTGGCCGTTTCGCATGAGCAGCCTCGTGACCTGCGTTACTACGGGATGATACCGATCCTGCAGCTGTTCGTGCTTCTTGGGTCTCACGGGCGCTCCGAAAAGGAGACCCTCGTCCTCCTCGCCCCACTGGTCGCCGCCGGCCGCCGTCTTCTCGAGGGCGGCTATGGCCTCGGCATTGAGGAAGTTCGGTGCGAAGACTTCTGGTGGCTTCGGCTGGTATTCGACCTGTCGCGACTGTGATGCGTATGGCGGCATTTGGCCGTATGATTCGGGGCTATCTGAAGGCGGCCTCGTCGTCGTGTCGTCTGCTAATCCTCTCCTCGCCAGCATCGGAGCCGCTAACCGTTGCTCTGGACATGACACCGATGGCCGCGCGCGTACGCTGAGCCTCCGTATCACCGTCCAGGGATTTAATTTTGAGGCCATGATCTTTGGGTGGGTTTCGAACCGTCACATTTGGTCCTCGTGTTTTCGGTCAATATCCTCCTCTGAAGATCGTCCAAACCGTCGATACTCAAAATTGATTGTACATAGAATTAAGTGGGGTTTACAAGATATTAATGACCTTTCCATTACGGGTAGGTAGGTAAGGGATTAGAAATGTCAAGCCACATAACACAGCTTAGCATCAGCCACATTTCAGACTGAGCCACAATATAGAAATATATATACAATTGATGCTGTTTAGGCTGAAAGCAGCCAGTCAACTTCACCCACGTCCATTTGTTCCCCTGTTGGGCCAAAGATCATCCGTTTCAATCATGCATTCCCCTTGCAGTCCACGTGTGTGACCGCGGCGGCGACGGGGATACTCGAAAGGGCATTTCGCCAAATACAATAGGTTAAGTGCCGATTTCCTCACCGTTTTCTGTCAGCCGGGGGATCCGGGATACGCTCCGCGACGTCGATGGTTACGTAGCACCGCAGGGGAGTGACGAAACACAAATCTCGAATCCTTCGTTGAAAACGAGCCGAGATAGGTACAGCATAGGTAGTATGTAAGTATGTAACGGAGGACTCGTTTCTACAAAGGCGAGCAAAAGGCACCCCAAGAAGCCAGAAGCCCTTTCCCACGAACAGCTGTATTTGCCAGTACGTAAACCAACCCCCCTTTCCCCGGGCCACCCCACATGTCTCGAACTTATTGGTAAGTATTAGCGATATGTACGTTTACGATATCCCCAATAAGTATTCTTGGGGATGTTCTGGCAACCCCATCGCAGTCACGTAGTCACGCGATGACGGACGGACCGGGGTTCGCGATCCTGAACCCGAACCCAAGGCCGGCGGCCCCCCCCCCCCCCGTTGCGGTTGCATTCTGCCCCCCATTTATCATGTGACGAGGATTGTGTATGGGTGGATCGAAATGCGATCAGCTCATGTTTCATGATTTTCAGCTTCCTTCAGACGCGCCCCCGCGCCGGGTGGGTTTCGTGGGCGTTTCCCCCCGCGGACATGACGATCATGATGAATCTGCATACGCCAGCCCACTGCGCTGCCCGTCGTTCATGCGGCTTTTGCATACTGCGTCGTAGGGTTAAGTTAAACATCTTAGTCAGGTACTCAACACTCATCTAACCTATTATGGACCTAGCGTTTCTCATACAAATACAACACATTTTAATAGAGCTAATGAGATATCATTACTTTTGCTAATACAACGTTCAGTCCTTCAGTTCTTCCTGTGCTAACCTTCAGCAGCAATCACATCCGACAGCTTTATTCGAAAATTGTCAAACGGCGGAAGCAGTCAGACGGTGACGCTAACGATGTGTGTGGGTAATGGAGGCGGCATCATGTATCCGTAAAGTTAATGGGAATCTATGCATCCAATTAGTATGGAAATCAGCGTTGGCATGGCACTAAGGGCTACTTGACAGGGGGATGTTTTTATTCGGCCTGATACTGAGTAAGCACTAAAAGCGGTTAACAGCTTCCTTATGTACGCACCTTCAACAACATGCACTACCAGTATAGCTGCTGTGAAGGATCAGTACATGCCTATGTCTTGCAGAGCCCTGCCCTGTGTAGCCCTAATAACGTGCGTACGTACGTACACCACGTACATAACCCCCCAGGTACTATCTATCCAGCGTCTTCCTTCGTCTATCATTTATGACAAGATGGTGGCGTCAGCGCCGCGCAGAGGGGCGCGAATGTGTAAATAGGCAGGTATCCTATGCGTGGTTAGATGGTACCACGGCCGGCCCCTACCGAGACTTCTCCCTTGATTCCCCTTCCGTAAGATCCTGCACAGGGCGTACATGCAAGCAAGGGTGCTGGCAAGTTGAGATGATCAAGTCGGTTACGGTCATGATCTGGGATACTTACGGGATGCTCTCGAGAAACAACCCCAGATACCCGCTTTGCATCGGCTCGTACGCTGAGACAGCACAGATAACGTCATGTCATAGCCACTACTAGGTAGTCCTAGCCACCTAGGTAGCTAATCCGGGGGCTGAATGAGCGAACTGCTTCACTTTCCACTCTGACTAGGTAGCGTGGGGTGGTTCGGTTCCTAAAGGCGATGATCCCCGGGCCGTTGGATGCTTATATGTAGGTACTGAAATTGACAGCATAGCATTCATCTCATTGGAACTATAAGTAGCTGGCCGGGCTCCTCTTCCTGTAAATCCAAGCCCTTCCAAGATCGCGTCGCGGCGACGAAAAGGCGGTAAGTGATGAATCGGCGTTCAACACACTTCAGCTCCTACAACCTCCCCTCGAGGTCCCACAAAAAGAAAGCAAAGAAAGAAAGGCGCGCTGGATAGTTCGGCAACTATCATCTTTTAATGGTCTTGACGAGGTCCGCCGAAATCGTGTCGTCTCGTGATCAGTCTTGTGTCGACTTATACGGAGTGTTTCTTTTATCCTCTCCTTTCAACCGGACAAGCGGCGCACTATTGCCCAATTGTCGCATGTTCTCCCTCACCCAGGCCGCCAAGGCCAAGCTTCCCTGGTTATGAAGCCTGAAGGAATCTTCCGAGACACGTGGTCGTGGGCGTTCAGATGATGTGGGGTACGGCAGAAGCAAATACGGCGTTGTTGGGGGGGTCAGCTGAAGTCCAGGAACGCTGCTCCATTCGAAGAGAGGGATGCCAGAAACATACGATGTTTGCTCTTCAGCCGATCTCTTGGCTACATACCTGCCTATCCCAATATTAGACGCTGAGTAAGTGGAAAGAAAAGCTCGAATCCCCATGTTCCCCTCGGACTCCGCCCCAGGTGTCGAGACGTCATCGTAGACACCAACGCCGTAGGCTGCCATCGCCCGCCCACGGCACGACGTGCGTGCGGGACAGCGTGACTTCGTCATGGCTCATGTCGTCCCATGGTTCTGAGCCCCTGTTCCCAAGGAAACCCCCCCGCCGCCGGGCCCCTGTCGGATCCCTGCTCTTGATTCCCCGCCGCCTATTATCATAAAACAAGCAATACCAGGAAAAAATGCTCCGACACATGAGATTTTTGCAAGTTCCGTTCCTAGCTCTTGTTGTTCCCCCGGTGAATTAACGAAAGCCGAAATGAGTGAAAGAGATGTCTCGTACGCCGGACCCAATGTGCTTTGTGCCCGTGTCCGTACCAGTAAGCCCCCTGTGTCAAATTCCATGCCGTGGGGCAACCGGCTTTATTCAGCGAACTCCAATTTTGTTGTGACCAGAATGGCAGAGGTAGGAAATGAGAAAAGGGAAACTCGTTAACCTCCAGCGAGGATATTAGGGGATGGGAGGGATAGTCGGAAAATTGTTATTCAACCGAGACGAGGTCGTAGATAGCGTAGCACCAAGGGGCTGGGAAGCCCACTCCTTTTTCCTCTACCAGTTCTGCGCCAGGTTTGAGTCATTGACGAGCCAGATGAGCGCCGCCTCGGCTGCATCCTCTCTCGCATTGTTGAGGTTCTTGCCGTCGTACCAGTAGCGTGCTTGGATTTGCCTGCCGTTCACAGTCACTATGCTAGACCAGGCTGTGCGACCGCCTAGAGATCCGGGGGAGTCGAGTTAGTCGAGCTAGCTCCCTCGGCCGGTCACTCGTGCGGCACGTACCTCGGCGATCAGACACGAATTGAAAAACCGGAGCTTGGATCGAACACTGGCGGCAAGCTTCTACCAAGGTATTCAGTACGAGTGCTCTTACGAGGCAAAGCCATGCGTATTGTACCTTCGAGCTGCTGTTGCCATCGCGTGCCACCATTGTTCCGAGCAGCTGTTGACGAGGACGCCATTGTGAGTGAAGTCGGCTTGGGTTTTGCGAGGGAAAAACAATTAGGACGGATCTAGATAGCGGAGCTCGCGTGGTTTGAGAACAGGAGACCTCGAGAACGTGTTGGAAGACCTCGAGATCCGGCTAAGGAGGTCGAGCCGATCGAGTGACTACTTATAGGCGTGCAAAGGAGCTGCAGTTGTAGTAATCTTGAGGTAATTCAGCGAGCCCCGACAGCCATTGGAAGGACTTTCGCGTATGATGTGGCAGAAGAGGACTAGTCGACGTCTGCTTGGACGTTGTTTGCGCGAAGGTGCAGCACGGCTGTGAAATGGTATTTATTTGGCTCCAGTGACGGCATGATGCATCCTGGACCTATGTGAGTCGATGAGGTGTGGGCGAAGTTGTTCTTATTTCTAACAGCCCACGCCCTTACACAGAGTTGCGGTACAAAAGAAAGTAGAAAAGATACGAACCGCTCGGTTGCCATTTTCCCTTTTCGAACAGCCTAGGACCAAATTGGACCAAGTTGGGCTCAGGAACCGGACCCCTTCGCACTGTTTGTGGTGTTTGTGTCCCCTTTTCTTTGCTTTTGCCTCTGCTATCCCTCATGTCCCACGCCCCTAGAGAAGAGAAGGGGTGTCGTTTGGGGGGGAGGGATACGGGCAACTGGTGATGTACATAGCCGGTACTTTGCCGGTGACAAATTCGAGAACTTTTGGCAGCACGCGTGCCGAGCGAACGGGAGATGTGGGTCCCGGAAAGATCAGAATACATTACAAAGACGGATTAGGAAAAAGAGACGATAGGTAGGAAGTTGATATGTAGTCTTCCTAGGTAAGTTGGTGAGAGCTTGGGTATACCTACCTAGCCTATCCTTCGTAGACCAGCTGCGCATTACAGTTTGAGACTTCAGGTTGCGACAGTGTACGATAACGCTTCGTACACCTTTGTTAGACGAGACGAGCTGCACAGGACAGGAAGCTTCATGACTCCGGATCAGAGGATATTTCTTAACTTTAGCCATATGGTGCGCCGTTGTATAGAGTGTATGTTTACCGCCCAGCGTAGGGCAGCGAAGTCTTTCGTTTTCCGAAACGGGCCAGTCTTGCATACTGCGATCGACCATTTACAATTGGGCGAATAACCATGAGTATGCCACCTTGCGTGACCTGTCAGACCCAACGGCGTGGGATGGGGCCGCCAATGGCCGTCCCGCAGACGGCCGGGCGGGGTGGGACTAGGTTGCAACGCTAGGTCCAGATCAAAAAAAGATATTCCCCGACTCGTCTCATATGCAACACAGCATGTGATAGGCATCGAGTCTTGATTTGCTCCCGAGGCATATGTAATTGGGGAATTTGATGCCTGCGCTCTACCCGGTCCAATGCTCTTCAGGAATGGCGCTTTTGTCAGAAAACAACAATCTCGAGGTAACTCCTCGAATTGGAAAGCATGCCCTTTTCCTGTTCCGCCAAGGTACCGGGTTATTGGAACCGATTATATTAGCAAGACCCAAACAATCGGGTTTGCTTCAAGGATCTGAGCAGCAAGGGGAGAAATCCAAAAAGCAGCGGATTCGAGCTCTGACAATGGCTGGCACAGATGGAGCCTCGTTTGAAAAGTCCTACATGGGCTAAGACAAGCTGCTGGGTCTACTACCCTCCCGGAAGGAAGCAGGGCTTTTCGAGCAGTAATGACGTACAGGTATCCTTCACGTATGCAGGCATATTCCGGAGTCCATTGGTATTGGAGAGCTACGAGACTCGTGTAACGAGTTGATAAGCATTGGACGCCAAGGCATGATGTTATCGCGGTTCAGGTCTTTTGGTAGGCCATTGAAGTCAATGGCTTTGATGTTATCATCGATGTTTGGTTGAATGGAAACTTGGGGGAGGAAAAGAAAGAAAGAAGGCGGAAGGCATGGGAAGGTAGCGTCCAGTCCACACGCGTACCTCGATTGTTCTCCCTTTCGGGCGGGTACATGTTAGGTAGCTTGCGGGTCTCGAAGGGAGGACCGGCGACTCCACTTAATGGTGTGTACATAACGGAACAAGGGACAAGCACACAGGTAAGAACGAGCTTCATCTTTTCATATACCAGTCAGGCCAGCCGTTGTAGAATCGCCATTTGCTATTAAACTTGCGCTCGGATTTCCTGCTTGCGTCTCTCATCTTTCATTACAAAACAGCAGACCCCTGCGTGTAATAACTATGTCTCGAGATCGCCCTAGACTGCGGGGCGGGACAAGTTTCAGAAGTCGTCGCCGAAGAGACGTCCGTTGTCGTCGGCTTGTTTCGCTATTGTCTCCCAACATGTCTTATCAATTACATTACGTGGGCCGTTTGATACGTGATACGTTGATACCGATGGTGGTATCGAAAGTCAACACCCGTGCAAGACAAGGACCTATCTAGATGGGCAGGCAACGTCATGGCGGCCAGCATCATCAGCCTTGCATCTGCGGCACGACCTGTCAAACATTATTCTGCGTGGGCCGACGGAAATTCGCGCATGCATGCGGATCAGACAGCCAAGGCGCATGCTTTCTGAAAATCGATTTGTGACGGTTCCGCCAGCTTGGGTCGTCAGGTTTCTGTGCGACCTCATCCGCATGATAACGCATGGAAGCATGCATTGCTAAGCTCCCAACCCGGGCGGCGGAAAGCGAAATCATTGATCGGAGAGACAATGAAGGATAGAAAATTGGCTCGACGACAAAGAGCCGGGTTTCTGTCGAGTCAACCCAGACAACAGAGTGGGGGGAGATAAGGGCCCCCTGGGGAACCCTCCCAACCAAATGGTCGCCGTCTCCATGATAACCTCCCACGCTAATGAGTAAAGCAATATCCACGAAGGCGCATACGCCGCCGCGCTGGCGGCTTCCGGCTACGTTTGTCTTACCAAATCAACCGCCTGCCAGTCAGCCGACTGATGCAAGAGCCCGACCAGACGCCCGAGTCTTGGCGACGGGACATGTAGCCATAGTGATATCTGGAACGATACGCCAGACTACAGGTTACTAGGGATCATTCGGTGTCTGTATACGTAGGTACTAGCGAAACAGAAACTGCAATATGCTGAGTGGTTTATTCCCTCACCGTCAGCTGGGTTCGAGGTTTTGGAGGCGGTGTGACTATGGTCGTGGAGTAGTCGTTGAAGTTGGTGAAGAGTCCTGGAAATGATGAAAGATCACCGCAGCCAATAATACCGCCAAGAACCAAAAACAGGAAGAAGCAGAGGGAAATCTAAACTACGGCTCCTAGAATGGTTTTCGTATGGTTGTGGCAACCAGTGAGTTAATCCTACCCCGTGCAGATTTGTTTTGCGTCCACAGTAGTAGCGTTTCGTGGCCGGGCACCATCTTTCGATCTGCCTTCTGTGATGGGGATGCCATCGGCCTTCCGAGGACGCCGCTGCTTAGGGCCCATCCGCGCCAGCCAGGGAGAACTGTTGGACAGACGCCTACCCTTGCCGGCCCGAAGAGGCAACCCACAGGCAAATCGTTTCCGACCAGTATAGACCGAAATGCCCAACCGGAGCTGCACGAGTTCAGCAATCCGTGCGAATGGCTCCGGTGTCACATTTATTGGGTGGGATAAGGGCAGGCCGTCGTGGCATGTAGAGCAGCAGACAGTTGACATGCCGTCTTGTCACGCCCTCTTTACTGTCGAGTCAATGGGATTGTGAATTGTGACACAGCACATGAGAGGGAGCGTCGTTACATTCCATCCGTCGGGCATGCTCATCCCGTCTCCTCGCCGTTAAGCGAGTATAACGCCCATCTTGGGCAGCATGGCCTGCGTAATTGCTTCGCCAGAGGTTGGGACGAAGAGGATGAGCCGCATACGCGTCATTCCTACCTAAGACTGTCAAGTCCTTTAAGCATAAGGCTGGATGAGACCTGACCCTTTGAGGTTTATCAATCCTAGGTTGTGTATAGGTAACAACATACGAAAACCCCAGCGTATTCAGCCTTGATTTGCTGCGGATGGCAATTGGTACATAAGGTGGGAAAGAAATTACAAGGAAAATTCCCCAGAGAAAGAGAGGACTAGCCGTGCCAAGACCGTCGCCTGGGAGGAGCCGCGGTGGGCCCCCTACGGCCTCGGCTATACCTGCTAAGCACGGGATAAGCCAGATGGTACCCAGTAAGTACCTCGGCATCTCGCCTCGTGACCTTGCGTGCTCTCATCAACAAATTGGTTCATCTCGATGCATGTGGCCTGGCAACAGCCAACGGCCTCTTCATACAACTACATATCGTATCATAATTGACATTTTTCCGGAGACAACCTCCTGGCATTTAGCCATGCTCCCATGTTCTTTGGGTGCTACTTCTCAAAGCCGGTAATTAGGTGGTGTAATCCCACCACCACTCCGCTGCCGCTTTCCCTGGGCTACACCAAAAAAACAAGGGCGACATGCCGTTCGATACCGAGCTCACGCGCCGCTTGGGCATCAAGGTTCCCGTCGTACAGGGAGGAATGCAGCATGTGGGCTACGCGGAGCTAGCGTCTGCCGTATCGAATGCGGGAGGGCTGGGTATCCTCACAGCGCTCACCCAGCCCACGCCCGAGGACCTGCGGGAGGAGATCCGACGGTGCAGGAAGATGACGACGAATCCCTTTGGTGTGAACATCACCCTGCTCCCGACTCTCGTGCCGCCGGACTACGGCGCGTATGCCCAGGTCGTGATCGACGAAGGGGTCAAGGTGGTCGAGACGGCCGGCAACAGTCCCGGGCCAGTCGTTTCGATGCTCAAGAAAGCCGGCATCATCATTCTCCACAAGTGTACGACCATAAGGCACGCACAGGGTGCGATCAAACTCGGCGTCGACTTCCTCTCCATAGACGGCTTCGAGTGTGCCGGGTGAGTTTATGCCTCGCTCGCCTCGCCTTGACCGGCCGCCTTCTCTCGCCCCTTCTCATTGGCGGACTGTCGTATCACTAACCCGTCGGTGCAGACACGTGGGCGAGTCGGATATCACCAATTTTATCCTGCTCAGCAAAGCGCGTCAGACTCTCAAGGTGCCCTTCATAGCATCGGGAGGGTTTGCGGACGGCCAGGGGTTAGCGGCTGCCTTGTGTCTTGGGGCCGAGGGCATCAACATGGGCACGCGCTTCCTGTGCACTGTCGAGGCCCCAATACACGAGAACATCAAGAAGCAGATCGTCAAGGCCCAGGAGTCCGACACCGCCCTCGTGATGAGGCGGTGGAGGAACACTACCCGACTGTACCGCAATAAGATCACAGATGCCGCCCTGAAGGTCGAGAAGGAGAGCAAGACGGGCGAGTTCGCGGAAATCGCACCGTACGTCAGCGGGAAGCGAGGACGGGAGGTCTTCTTAAACGGAGACCCGGAATTTGGTGTAAGTCATCTAGGTACCCCATGTTTCCGTTCTACAGCAGATGTCTGACCCGGGTGTCAAAATAGGTCTGGACTGCTGGGCAGGTCATCGGCCTCATCCACGATATCCCAACTTGCCAGGAACTAGTGGCTAGGATTGAGAAGGAGGCCGAGGAGACATTGAGGTCGAAACTTGCGCTGGCGAAACCCCAGAGTAAGCTATAGAAGATGTGTGCATCGTAACGTTTGGGTTATTTTGTTATGGTAGAACGGTCCTACTCGGGGACGGCGCTAAGTGGGAGCGAGTACGACCGTCAGGTTCTAGACATCAGACGACCTAGTTAGTTATCTGGTACGGAATAGACACAGCGTGTAACCACAACAAACAAACAGATGACCACTGAGTGGACGTGTATCTACTGACGCCCAAAACCCTTCCCATACACGCCGTCCGACTCGGATGAACCGGCGGCAAAAGAGTAACTCTCTGCTTCAAAGAATAACCCCCCGGTCGAAACATGCGAAGCACGCAAAGGCGAGTTCAAGAGCCCATCGAGTCCGCCAACCCCTTAAGCCCTATCCCGCCACAAGTCCCCTATCTCACGCGACCGCGTCCCGAACCGCCGGCCTATAGCCCGAGACGACCAAGAACCCGACCAACCCAGACCACTCACTATCCCATTACTGCTCATACGCCCACTCACGGACACTTCCCCCCTGCTGTTATAACCGGGCCCTCACACGGGAACAGGGAGCCAGCCGGTCGAGGAAAATTACGGGAGAAAGGGGGCCAACCTACCTGGATAGCTGTTCGTCAACACATACCAGTCTGATCCAATCCGTAGACGCCCGTAGAAACCGATGGGCGAACGACCCGGCCGGCCTCGGCCGTATATCCTGCCTTCTCCTTTTCCCAGTACGCCCACCTCCTTTTGCTTGTTTTCAGTGCCTCCACGGCTCTCTCTCTCCTTCCATCATCCCCGCCCTCTCCCCCATCCGACTCCTCGGCCCTGATAATTACGCGAAAGATAGAAAATAGGAAAACGGAGGCGTGTATCTACGGCTGGCGTTTACGTACAGACACATATACATGTGCGCCCCGCCCCCCACTCCCCCACCGCTTTGCCGGGGTCTGGACCGCGGGACCCTCCTACCCACCTACCTAAGCTATCTAACTAACTAGCGCACCCGCTCGATGTCCGGGGGTCTCGCTACCTACATCGCATAGAGTATCCCGAATAAGCTTCATGGTCCGGCCGGGCGTCAGGGAGACGTACCTGCTCCGGAGGGCAGGGAAGGGGGTTGCGCGACCGGTGCCGATCAACCGGGGGCAGCCGGACGACGTTTCTTCTTGTCGTAGGTAACCGGCGAAGATGGGGCATGGAGAGCTAGGGGCCAGGGGGCTTGTAGTGTCTTTCTAGCTGGCTGAACTAGCACAGCTAGGTGCCGTACATAAGTGTCGGGCTGACTATGAGATCCCTCTGCGGTCACTTGCCGTCTCTCGGAGACCTTGGTCAACGGTGATAGATATTTCTTGTTTCTTCGTGGAGTGGTCCAGAGTAGATTAGTAAACGGGTTCCTCCTGGATGGAGCCCGAGATCTTACACTAGCCACCTTACCTTACCGCGCAGTTTAGATAATATTGAGGATGTGGCTGGATACGAAGGGACCGGCCATTCTACTAAAGATATTCTACTCCCTACCGATATGCGAGACTTGTCTTCTACTGTACACACTGCGATCACAAGCTGAGCCGAACAGTGCATTACAAGAGAACGGCTTTTTACTTTATGTCAAAGGTTCTTGTGCCTAGCCAGCACACGTCCTATGTTCTGAGCGCTCGGGAACACGCCGCGTTCCTTATCTACGCACCATGTACTAACTGCTTAGTTTTATAGGCGCTACTTATATCTGCTTCCGGAAGATGGCATGTAACCGCAATCTGTTGCGAGTCTACAAACCTTCCTTGGGTACCGAAGCGCTCCCATTGTCATCGACCCGGATGTCAAAACTCCATAACTTAAGCATCAGCATCAGTAATGAGCTTGAGGACCTTCCCAATCGCAATGGTTTGTCCCTACAGCGGGTTAGCATGATGCTGACTAAGGACATCGCCAATATACTCACCTGGTCTCTCAGAGTGAACCGACCCATCTGAGGATAATCCTCGAATTTCTCGATACAAACAGTGCCCGCCCCACCAGTCACCTCCATACGAGCAATGATGCTGTCGCCCTTCTTCGCGTGCGTCGGCGGTAGCTTACTCTTCCTATTGGTCTTCGGCTGCAACTTATGCAATAATGCAGCAAACGTAACCTCTTCGACGGCGGAGTGGACGTGCAACACACAGTTGAACCCTATAGTATCCGGAATCAGCGATCTCTCTCTGCGGACGGTTGACCGAACGGTCCGAAGCTATGAGATCCGTCGCGGGAGCCATAAACATCCAGTTGTTTACGCAATGATCTTGTGCTAACTCATTGGAATGGAGAATATGCTTACCGGCAGATAGGATACTCTTCAGCTCGAGGATTTTGATCTGTGCCTCGAAGAACTTGACATTGTGTACCAGACGTTTGGGCGAGCACAAAACGAAACCAGGCAGAATATCTTCCTCTTCGACGCCACGAAGACGAATGCGTACCTGATCACCACATTGGGCTATCGCCACTTCATCTTCCTGTTCGCCATATAGCGCGGTGATTTCAACCTTCTCCCTGTTTGGCATCATTACGAAGCTCATACCCTTCTTGGCAACGCCTGCCTCGATCTTGCCTTCGACCATGGTACCCAGATCACGGTACTTGCCACTTATCGGCATCATGAAGGGAGCATTCGTCTTGCGTTCAAGGGTATTCATGCTATCGAGGTACTCGAGGAGCGAAGGGCCATTATACCAAGGGGCTACCCCTTTTGGAATTCGATCCTTGATGCCCATCGTCTGCTGAGCCGCGATAGGCATGAAGAAGACGTCGGTCTTCAGGTTGTAACCGGTTGCCTTAAGGAACTGGGAGAGCTTTGTTATACACTCCTTGTACCTTTCCTCGCTCCAGTTGACTGTGGGGTCATCCATCTTGTTAATGACAACCACCAGCTTGTTGACACCCTGGGTCTTCGCAAGCACTGGCACTCAGCGTTAGCAATCTATTGAACATAAAATTCGCCAAACAATGCGGTGTTCGAGGACTTGGGTTCGATGGGCAATGGCGCCCAGGTGCTCCCCAATGGAGAATCTACGTTCATACCCTTTTTTTTTTTTTTT
>QJNY01000152.1:0-154132 GCA_004155945.1 Monosporascus sp. mg162
TTACCCTATTTATGCCCCCCCCCCCCCTCCCCCATCAATTCAAACTAGCCCATCGGCATTTAAAGCTACACGACCTAATCTAATATCTACGAAATTACCATTCGACATAAAATATAAGCTCCGACCGAAAGTTGGTAATCAGCGAACAATAGCTATAGTACAAAGTTAATATGTTACGCCGTACAAATAGGTGGAAAATATATTCGAAAATGCCGGACAAAAATCAAAACCTTATTTCCCGCAAAAATGGCCAGGCTGGGGTAGGTACAAGTCTTTAATCAGTATAAAGAAACCAAAGGATAAGGCTTAAAAGAAGCAGAAAAGAGCCAAATAAAGAAAAAATTAGCCAAACGTCGAAGACGCAGTTCTGAATTAAAAATAATAAAGGACAAACCGCGCAAATGTTAATCAGATTAATTAATAAAGTTTTATATATGGTCCATAACGTTAAGAATTGGTTACGTTATATTTTCATTTATTTCTCAAAATAAATTAAGAACAATCTCATCTCGAAAAAGGAAAGTTAAAATGGTGCAGAGTGCCGGGCCAGGGGGTATAGCTTAGCTGATTAATTAGTCAGCTTCACATATGTATTTCTAGGAGCTCTTTCACCGGGCGCAACCCCGAGACCTATTTATCCATCGATCTTCCATCGTTCATCCTCTACTTATACACTTATCTTTAATCTGGTTTAACACGGACCCAAATACAGTGTTTTTGTTTGCTTTTATTACCGTTACACTCGGCTATTCTATCGTGACCCGCTTCTCAAAGATGCTCTGATCGGAACTGAGTCTCCCCGTCCCTATTTATTATTCGCTCCTTATCTTATTACTTTTTTAAATGGCGTTATAACGTAAGCTTGGAAGTTTTTTCAGTCGATCGTATTGTCCGCGACAGAGGTATCGCTTTAGGTGTTTAACGAATTTTTACCCGCGAACTGTAACGTTAACGTTCTGGTCCCGATTAGGTATAATATAATTCGATCGGCCGTTTTGTGATATGCGTTGCTAGGGTTTAGGTTGAATCGGGCGAGTCGGGATATCGTAAAGGCTATATTAGGTCGCGTATTAACTTTTACGCACAGGATGGAACCGATCTTTTTTTGGTATCTGTTAACGGAGCCTAGATGGGTTAGATTAGGATTTAGCAATAGTTCGATATTCGTTATTAACGTATTTGGGAGGTTATTTAGATTTTTTTTTAGGATTAGATTAGCTAGTTTATTTATAAAGTTTGATTAAGAAAGCCAAATTTTTCTTTTAGCTTTGTTTTTGATTATTTCGATGCCGAGGAACTACTGCAGGTCCTTACTTTTTATAAGGGTATACTATTTTCGTATTTGTTGGATTAACTGATCGCCGAGGTCTTAATCCTTTTTGCGTTATGCTGTAATAATATCGTTTATGAAAAAGAAGATAAGTACCTTTTAACGAGTAAAATAATAATGTTCGTAAGGAACGGGGCGAAGTCCTAATTCTGTAAGAGTTTTAGTAAGGTTTTTTTACTATAACAGTAATAATTCCCTTAGTTTATATAATGCCTTTTTGATTAGGAAAATCTTGTTACGTTACAAGTAACTTGGGGGCGTTTTTATATATACTTTATAGAGTAGGTTGGCGTTAACGAAAGCGTTTACAGCGTTATATTGCTTAAGCTTTAAGTTAAACCTAGCCGCGATAACGATCAAAGTTCGAAACGATTTTCCAGCTAATGTGGATACGTATATATTGCCATAAGCATTTTTAATTTTGTTGATTACCCCGCACGACGAAACGTGCCTTGCATTTTTGCAACCAATTATATTTGTTAAATTTGTAGACGTATACTTATATGTACCTCAATACTTGTTTCCTTTTAGCAGAGGATTGATTAACTGCTTTTTAGGATTGTATTTTCTTATGGTTTTGCAAGTAAGCTTTTTCGGCTTTACGAAACATTTCCCTTAACGTGTATGTATTTAGCTTTTTATGGCTTTGCGGCGGTGGCGGTAAATCGCGCTTATGCATTCGGTTTAGCGACCTAAATGCCTTTTTGTATGCTAAGGTATTGTTACTTTTCCGATTACGGTAACGCGTATTTCGCACAACAAGCTTTCTTAAATTTCCGCAGCTTACCGGCCGCTTATTGTACGTATTAATAAAAGGGGTTAAACGTTTTGCGTTAAAAGCAGCTTTTTACATCTTATATTCGTTTCGGATAATATCTTCTTAGTGCGGAATATACGGGAGGCTTACGTTTATTATTCGTAGAGTACCTTTGTTTTTTACTGTTACTTTAGGTTAAATAAAGTAAGGGGAATTTAGGGTTACCTTTATTTTCTCCGTCGGCTTAATGATCGTAGCAGTTATTAAGGTAGATGCTGGCGAAGGTAATGGACCAAAAGATAAAAATGGTTCGAATATAACGGTCGTATAAAGGTAATTAGTGCTTTGAAGATAGGCTTGTTCGTTATTTTGTACGTATTTTACGCTAGTATTTCTTTGAAGCCATTTTTTTGGGTTCAGCCGATAACTAAATTGTTCTGCTTACGTTTTTATTTTCTTTTTGTATAGAAGTTGGATGGGTATTTGTTTGATTAAGTATTTTTACCTGTCAGAGTAGCATTTGAAGCTTTTCTTTTATAATATACAACAGGTTATTTTTTAAGTTTTTGATATTACTTAAAAAGCTAGCCTTTCGTTAAACTGTACGTTTTGAACGGCAATAACCTTGTTAATTAATGGGTTCCAGATTTCGTAGATATTCGTAGATCGGTAGCCGACGAGGTAGCTAATCCATGCTTTAGGATTTAGCTTTTGAAATTTCTGCTTTTTCTTTATGGCGGCAGCTGTTATAACGTAAGCTATACATCTATATATTTGCAAATGGGCTTGTTAAAGCTTCCGATTAAGCATTATAACGCCGTTTTTGTACGTTTAGTAAATGTACTAAACCTCGTATGGGCTTTGCTAAAAAAAGTGCATGTTTAGGGGTACGGTTATATAAATATACTGCAGCTTTAAAAATGTATACGATTAGAAACGAGGGTAACTTAGCGTTATTTCGTATCGTAATCGCTCTTTCTTTGATTATACTCCTTAAGCGTTCTGCATTCCCATTTTGGACCTAGGTATGCAGTGCTAAAGGTTTAAGTTTGATATTTAAAGGAAGCGACTGAAGCATGTTTCGAAGTTAATTTTTTAAGATCTCGTTATCTGTTAGGGGTTACAATGGTCCGGGCACACCTGCCGGATCATCGTATATATATACCCACATATCTCCACATTATCTTCCACAGTATACGAAATCCAAACTTTTACACTTTTACCTAGTTATACGTATCTTATACAGGGTTATTCGTAATACGTAAAAAACCTTAAGTAAATAGCTGTAATATTTTATTATTATTTTGTTATCTTTATTATTTCCTAAGTAATCTTTAATAAATGTTATTTGTTACCCGAATTAAAAATTAATTTTCTTTACTATTTTATTATTTTTACTTACTTAAAGGGGAACATACAAAAAAAAGTACGAAATAAAAATAATACCTAACATCAAACTTAATAAGTACACCTATACCGGCTAAAAAAAAGCTCGAAAGCATACGAAAAATATACGCCTTTATTACCAAATATTTTAACAACCGCCACCTTTCACGAGAGCATTAAAAAACCATCGAGTTCTTTAAAAAGGAATCTATCTTAACGTCGCCCTTAACAACCCTTACAGTATAATAATTACTAACGTATTATATTCGATAACTTTTTTAATTTATTTTAAGGAAACCGATAAGTTATTCGACCAGTAATTTAAAACTGCTTATATATATTTTAAATCTTTTTGCAGAAAAAACGCCGCGCTCCAGAACTTCCTTTTTAAAGGAAAAATACTTAAGCAATTAAACTTTCCAAAAAATCCGATAAAGTTCGCATTTACATCGTTAGCAAAGCCAGTACCTATATCGCCAACAGAAAAACGGAAGTAGTTAAACCTTTCCGAAGTTTTAATAAAACTAATACCTATACCGACAAATAAGCTAAAAATTTAAGAATTCCAAACCCCAAAAGATATCCCGGTTAAAGTAACCTTTAAGTAGGAAAATATGTTAGCTTTTCCGTTAAAAAACCCCGGGTTATCGGCTTAAAGCGCAAATTAAAACGGCCTTTTAAACCTGTCCGAACTTTCGAATAAGGACGACGGTATAATACGAACCTTAGCTTTTTTATTTAAGGAAATAAGGGAATTTCGCATTAATTAAAGCATGGCGTCCGTAACGCGCGACTAAACCTCAATTAAAGAATTACAAAATTATACTAGCTCCGCATAATAAACGCTGGATTATTTTAGCCAAACGCCGAAAAAGTTAAGCATAACGGCTTAGTTATTTTTTATAACTAAAAACAACTATATTATTACGATATATACCTGTAGGCCAAAAAAATGGAAAAATAGACCGATATAAATAACCGAAAATCCGCTATTTTTAGAAAGATTTGGACCTTGTTTCGTGGCGACATACTAGCTTAATGAAAGTAATAACTTTCCGAACTTAATAAAAGCTTTTTTCGGTTAAGGTTGATAACCTTTTTAAACGTTATATTAAAGCAATTCGGGATTAAGTTAGAAAAAGTTTAGGAATAGCTAATTAAAAACCGGTATACCTTTAAAGATAACAAGTAAGGGAAGTTGGTTAAAGTTTACGTTATAAAGTTGTTTAAGTATGCCAAATTATAAAGTAATTTAACCGATTTTTAGTTATTTACTTGCTTATATTAAATTTGCAGCCGGTTTTCTATATACTATGCCTTCAACTAAAAAGAATAGATAACATTGCGGCGTATTTGAACAAGGTCGACGACAAAGCCAAAGTTAAAAAAGCAAAGTTAAACGATTCGCCGAAATTAACTTTTGCTTTATGGAGCGATTTATATAATAATATACACAGTTTGGATAATACGGTTTATTAAACGAATAATAACCGCAATAGCCGCCGGTTCCAACGTTAAAAATTGCTATAACGTAATCGAAGAATATCCGGATTTCGTTCCTTTAATTCGAGTTCCCGTGGTTATTTCGGAGACCGCCGAGGATAGGGATAGCGACGTAAGAAATCGCCTTTTCGTTAGCATTTTGAACGTAAGGAATATTCGAGTTACCCGGATCGCGGAAGTTATTAACGCCGTTTTGGACGATACCGAAAGTTCGGTTAAAAGATTCGACGTTAGAATGGAATTTATGCATTTATTAACGAGAAGATTATATAAGAATACGAAAAAAACGCCGAGGATTATTTATTTATTTTTTAGGCTAACGGTTACCATTATTTTAATAAAGGTGAAATTAAATTAAAGCTTGATTATAAAGAAAATTAGATATATATCCAAAATAACGTTGTCGATAATACGTATTTCGTATATCCTAAAAAACTTAACAAAACGTTAGTTATTAAAGATACCGATAAGAAACCGAATTATTTATACTAATAATACGATACGTAGTACGGTATGGTTAACGTTTTTATTAGCTATATATAAAAGGGATATATATTGAATTGGGACGGGGAGACTCAGTTCCGATCAAAGCATCTTTGATGGTCGGGTTACGATAGAATAGCCGAGTGCAGCGGTAATGAAGGCAAACAAAAACATTGTATTTTGGGTCCGGGTTGAACCAGACTCTAAAAAACATAAATGCGTATATAAATAAACGATGAACGGTAATAAATATGTTTCGGGGTTGCGCCCGACGAAAGAGCTCCTAGAAATATATATATAGAGCTAACTAAATAATTAACCAAGCTATGCCCCTTAACCCTGTACCATTTTAACCTTTCTTTTTCAAAATAAGATTGTCCTTAATCCATTTTAAGAAATAAATGGAAAATATAACGTAATTAACTTCTAACGCTATAAATTATACATAAAACCTATTAATTAATTTAATTAGCGTTTGTACGGTTTGTTCTTTATTATCCTTAACTTAAGACTTCGTCCTTGACGTTTGGCCAAATCCTTTCGCTGTTTAGCCCTTTTTTGCTTTTTTTAAGCCTTATCTTTTAGTTTTTCTATATTAATTAAAAACTTGTATTTAGCCTAACCTGGCTATCCTTATAGGAAGTATAGTTCTAATCTTTGCCCGGCATTTTCGAATATATCTTTTACTTACTTATACGGCGTAACATATTAACCTTGTACTATTGCCATTGCTCGCTGATCACCAACCTTCGGTTAAAGCTTGTACTTTATTTCGAATAGTAATTTCGTAAATATTAAATTAAAACGTATAGCTTTAAATGCTAATAGGCCAGTTTAAATTGATAAAGGAAGGGGTATTAATGTCGGAAATAGTCGTATAAATAACTGCTGAAATTAATTAAAACGTTGCTTTTGTTTACGTCGTTTATTATGGAATAATCGAGCAAATTAATTAAAATCTGGTTCGTTGTTATCTTTTTCAATTAATAAGGACGGAAAGTTTCCAGGCCAATTTCTTACGTTTTTTTTAACGTCTTCCGTTTTTAGTTTTAGGTGCAGGAATTCTTTAATTATGTCGGTAATTCTGTTTTTTATTCGATATTCGTTAAATCCTTTCGCTTCGATTATGATTTGGTTTCCCCATTTTATAAGGTTGCGGCAGATAATATAAAAAATATAAATAATTTATAGTCCGCAAATATAATATCTGGTTTAGGTAAGCATTTTAACGATTATTATACGCGTAGGCGGATTATCCAATCCTAATTTTCCTTACACTTTTCGGTATAACTAAAATAGCAACTGGGCACGATTTTCGGTAACATAAGTATCGAATATTAACAGTAAACGTTTTAATCGATCGTATAACATATTAATCTAATACCCCATTAATCCTTTAACAATCGGAATTTTGGTTTAGACGATAAATTATATATATTTCGGGTTATTATTACTAATCGCTTTTTAAGTTTTATTAGGGAATAATTTGGATTTACTATATGAAATTATTCGTTTAGCTTTTGGGATAACGGCGATAATTCTTAAAAATATATCTTAAGCGATTATTTAAATAAAGGCAGTAATATTTGCAAAACGTAAATAAGTTTTATTTTAAACGATTATAAGGGTTTGCTACAAAAATTTAGCCATTTCGTTATATTACGGTTCTATTAACTAATATAGTAATAAGTTAATGTTTTTCCATAAACGCTAATTATTAATATCCCTTAAATATATAAAAATAAGCCGATTAAAGCAAATTTAAGGTATAACCTTTTTTAAAGAATAAAAGGTAAAATTATTATTATGTATCTTTTTAAGGAATTATATTATGTTATCGTTTTCCTATACAGGTATATTAACTAATTGTACAAGCTTTCCAAAATCCGAGGTATTTAACTTTTTAAAACTTTCGCCCTTATTTTACATAATACGCTTTTTGGATTACGACATAATAATTAGAAATATATTAATAAATATACTTAAGTATAATATTAAATAATTCGGGGATAATAATAATAATTAAAGATAATTTGTAATATATGTATATAAATATATTAATGTAAATATAAGTACTTTGCAGGTATCAAAATATAATTATTATATAGGTACAGAAATTTGCTAAAATCTGCCAATAACTTATACATTTAATTAATTAAATATATCTAAAGTTTATATACCGAATTGTTACAAATAAAACGTATACGTCGAGAAAATCCCAAAAAATTTCATCCGAAATTGTATAAGTAAATGCCCTCGTCGTCGCTTTTTTTAATCAGGTATATACATTCGTTTTTCGCATTTACATTTTTTTTGCATCTTTTTTACAACATTACTTTAACTTTTCTTTCCAAACTTAACATATATCCAAATATATACATAATCAGCTTTATTGTACCGATTAATACTATTATAAGCTTTCGTTAACTATTAGATTTACGCAATTTTTAAGGTTTTCGCGGAAATACAAACTTAAGTAATCTTATTCCTGTTATAAGAAAATCGTTTATTAAAAAAAAGTTTAATCCAGGTAATAAACCTTTAAATCCTGGTACTAAGAAGCTTATCGACCCTAAGGTTAAGGCTAATATCAAAAAATTAAACCAAATTTTTGATTATCGTCGTAAAATCTTGGCAGTATTAAACTCGTCCATGTTTTCCAAACCATTAACCCGTCGTATCGATAAGCTTTTAAGTAATATTCGGAATTTAGAACTTCTATATAATCCTAATAATATTCGCAAATTACAAAACTTTATATATCGTCAAATATCCATTTTTAACCTTACTTTTACCTTCCAGTATAAATTCCGTAACATAGGCCCTAATTAGGATACTTTATTACCAAAAATACCAGTTATAAATAATCCGCTATTTTTAAAATCTTGGCCGATACGTTATGTACTGCTATTAATAAAGGTAGCTAAGATATTTTTAAAAGCCAGTCCAATCCTTGGTGTCGTTAAATAGATAGTCGGTAGTCGGCGATCAGTAACGCCTATACCTATTCCTATTAACCTGCCGATATCTAATAGCAGTTTATTCGCTAGGTCTTCATTAACGGCTTCGATAATCCCAATACGTTAAGCAAGTTTTCGGGTTACTAATCGGGTCCCTAAGCCATTTATTAACATCGAAATGTTACGCTTTCGTCGTATTTATCTCGATAATAATTAAAACGTAATTAGATTTTGGAATAAGAATAATATCTTATATTACGTTACATTTAAACATATCGAAGTAAATACTTGGTTTTTTCCGTAATATCGTTAATAAAATCCGCTAATTGATACAAATATTCGGGGCTATATTTATTAGCGTTATCGGTAATCCAGCTATAAGTCGGTACTTATAATAACAAATCGAAAAAGAAAATTTTTGGGCGGCCGTAAATACCTAATCTAACGTAATTAGGTACTTCCAGTTAATAGAAAACTTGGTAGTTTACTTAATATATATCGAAATTTATCCGGTTAATCTTTTAGGTTATTTTATAACTACTTTTGCTAAAAATCTTAAATACGTTACTAATTTATTTATTTAAGTATTCGGTATACCTAACTTAATACCTTTTAAGTTTTACGAAAAGCAACATATAACGTCGGAATATCCTAATTAATACGCAATATACCTATTTTTTAAATATTAATCGATTTTTAACTTCTTTAACGGGGCCTATAATAGCTGTATCGGGTTTATCGAAAAGCATAATTATACCTTCCGGAACGAACGATTCAAAATATTTAAGGCTAGCTTTTTACGATCGCTACGAATCAAAAAAGATATTCGTACAGAAACTTATCTTATCATTAAAACATACGATAAAACTTAACTTCGGAACAAGGTAAAAAAACATATAACTAATCCCCGGTTCCGAGTAAGTATAACGGAACGCATTAATTATAAATAAAATATAGTAATTATCGTATAAGGTATCGGTAGGCGGAACGGTAAAAAAATTTAAAGAAACTTATAAAAACTTATAAAAATTCAAAAAAACCATTATACTTTAATTTCTTACAATCAATCGCATTAATCTCTTCCGTTCTCCTAATCGTAACGTTTCTGTCGTATCGCTATCGTCCATAATTACATAACCTTCAAATCGGCCACTTAATATCTGCATCTTAATATTTATTCTTATAAATTTTAAAGTTTTAAGTTATTAATTTCTTAATAATTCGACATTCGTAATATAAAAGATATCTAACATCGTATTGTCGTTTTAATTAATAAATAATCTAATTTAGTTGTTTTTTTATAAGTTAATCGGCTTTTAATATCTTTTTTTATCTTTTATAAATTATTTCAATTTATTAACAAAAAAAGTACCTGACAACTTCGTTCCATTAATTTTTTTTAAATAATAAATACCTAAATCAATAATATTATTAATTAAATACGGGTTAATTTAACGGTACTTCAACTTTATATCTCTAAATATATCTATATATCGTAACGTATTATATAATAATATTAAGTCGTCTATTTCCAAAAATTTATCTTTTATCTTATTCTTATCCCTTTTATTCGCCAGTTTAACTACTTTACGGCGCTACTTAACGATTACTTTGGTAACTTTAGTTATATTTTCAGCTTTTTTTTAAAAAGCCGAATTCTTTACGTAATTAAATTTTCTTTCGGCGTATCTGGATCTTAAATTATAATTCTCCATATCGGCAAAACTATCTCGATCGGTAAAAGCGCTTTTTATCCGTACAACAATTTATAAAAGCTGAAATTATAACTTTTTACCATGGTGTTGTCGGCGAAGACCATCTTAAGCAAAAATTTAACCTATCCTTTGCCAATTTCATTCGTCGCTTTTATCAAGATTTTAACGATCGGAACGTATCCTTTTTCGATCAGGCTTTATCGTTAAACTATATACGCGGTACTAACTTTCCTTTTAATTTTTAATACGTTATAAACTTTAATAATTTCGCCTTTATTTTTTAAACCTTCGTTAATCTTAATTTTAATTAAGATACCATATCAATAAAAAAGTACTTATTTAAGAATTTCTTAATCGTTATTAACATAATTAATCGCAAGGTTTTAACTTCCAAATAATTAAATAATTTACATTTAATTTCGGCCGTAACTTTATAACTATCGTTATTAAGTATAAACTAAATATCGATTATCTAAACAACAATTATATTAATTAACTACGAAAATTTATAACCTTTTTTAAAGCGTCGATCGGCTGCTTTTTAGCATTTAATATACGTAAACATTACTTCTTAAATATAATTAAACATATTACGTAAATAATATAAAGCTATTATGCGACAATAAATCGAATTTCGCCCTTTATAACCATAATTTTTATAACATTACTTAATTACCGCAAATCGTTTTTGTTCGGTATTAACCACTCGCCGGCTGCCGTACCTCTTATTTACCTTACGCCAAAAAATACCGTCCTAAACAAAATAATTTAACGCCTTAAATTTAAAAATATTTTATTTCCTTTTTAAAATATTATCGAACCGATCGGGAAAATTTAATATCGTTAAGAACCTAACATATTTTTGCAATTTCTTAAACTAATTCCCAATAAAAGGTTTCTATCGCCGATCCGTATTAATAAATACAGAAATTATGCTAATTAAAATAAGGTTAAGCCGAATAATATTAAGTTAAATATTAATAAAATTATGGATTTTTCCTTTCTATTAATCGTTTAACGTATTAAAAACTTTAAATAACTTTCGGAATAAACCGTCCGCTATTATATTCTTTTTATTAAGAATATATTTAATTTCGAAATCGAACATTTTTATTTAAGTAACTTAATAAATAATTATAATATTAAGTAAAAAACTTAAAAAGTTATTAATTTAAGTTATTAACATTTTAATGTTAATCTTTAATATAAATCGGATTTTATAAATATAGTTCCGGAATTTCCTTAAAACTTTAAAAATAATTCGATATTTAAATTTATTAACGTCGTAATTTAACTTAATACCTTTCCAAATACCATTTTCTAAACGTACGGAATATTTTACTTTATTAATTAATTAACCGAAAGTATTTTTAAAACTTTTTTTGCATACGTTTATTCTTATAATAATATTTCCGGCATTAAAGCTATAATTTAAAATAATTAAAGTCGAAATAATAATAATCGCTTTTTTAATACTTTCCATTACGTAATTTTAATCGGAACCTTAAATAAAAAGTTGATTCTTCCGGAATAAACGTATAAAAAGTTTTATGTTAATAACGAAATACGTAATAAATATTCGATAATAAAGGATAATACTTAAAAAAGCTTTAACTTCCGAAACGTTTTTATATAATTAAATTTTTAAAATCTTTTTTACCTTAACTGTATGTAATCGCCGCCTATTCGTTCCGCAAATAAATCCCATTATAACAGTTATTTTTTAATATTATTAAAATTCTTTTATATTAATCGTCGTACCAGCAAACTTATAATTAAAAAGGGTCTTATCTATGTTGACGATATGCTTATGAACGAATCGCCGAATTCCTAAAAAAATCTTATTATCGTTATATCTTATCTTTAAACCTTTAACCTTAACGTTATCGACAAATAACCGGATTATATCAAACATTAAATTATTTAAAATCTTTTTAATTATACGGCCAAAATAAGTTACAAAATTAATAAACCCCTAAAGCATAATAATATATCTTAAAGATCTTAACGGTATCGCGAAAGTAATAAAATCTTTATTAATTAAAGCTAAAATAACTTAATCGTAACCTAAAAAAATTTCTACCAAAGTAACTAAAAAGCATATAACAAAATCCGCAAAAAATTCGTCGTAATTATCTAGCATAAAGGCATTTCGCAAAATAACGGCATTTAGTTTAATTACAGAATTAATTAATCGAAACCTATTATTCTTTTTTTCGATTAAAAATTAAGGATTTTTATATATAACATAAAACTATTCGAAGATATTTCGCTGGATACGTACTTGCAATATTTCGATTAATTTATTTTTAATACTTGCCGGCATTATTATATCTTTAATTTGCTATACCTTAAAAGGAATTATTCGAATTTTATAATCGGGTACATTATTTAATTTAATTCTGCTACATTTTTTTAATTTTAAGTTAAAACAATTTCTTTACGAAAAAGCATTTCCTTAAAAAAGGCTTTTTTTTCGGGAATAAATTTATTTCCTAACTAATTAAGAACTTCGTCGGCGCGTTCCTTAATAAGTCGGGTTTTTCAGAGCATACTGGTAAATTTAGAGAACAAAGCAGCCAAAGGTATACCAGGTTTATCGGGCTTTTCGCCATCTTAATTAATAATTTGCTAAATTTTTTTAAGTTCCTTAATTTTTTAATTCGGGTTTCCAGGAAGTACGAATTTATTAAAAGGTGCATCGTCGATCGGGATTACTTTTTTTTACTTAAGTTTATATATCGTATTAATTTAAATAATCCGATTATTATTAATCTTTTGTTACATTTCGTTTTATAATATTCCATATAAAATATAGGTTAATTTTTCGTTATTAAATTAACTTAAGATTTTATTTCCGGCTTCCAATTTATTATTAATAATTTCTTAAATAATTTTTGCGTTTTAATTAACGTAAGTATTATTAATCGAAAAAATATAAAGGCTTATAATTTGCTTATTTATCTTTTTATTCGTAAACCTGCTTTCGCTAGTAAAACGGTTTACTATTTTACCGGCTGCTTTTTTTTAAATTTTTCGTTAATACGAATATTATACGTAACTTACTTTACAAAAACCAAAAAGATAATAATTTTCGACGGGCCAAACTTTAAAGTTCTTTTTATTACGTCCGGATCTATATTAAACGTTATCTTTAATTTGGCCATAAAATTAAATCCCAAAATTAATAATTACGTAACATAATAGTTATTAACGACAAACAAAAAAATAATAATTAATCGGCTAATTAATTAAACGGAAACCTTAACTATACCTTCGAATAAAGTCCTTTTTTAAAAATTAAAACCCAAAAACGATAGGTAAATTTATCGCATAATTAATCTATATCGTTTAACATACGACGCAATTATAACGTTCGATTTAACTCCAATATCGATAATTCTATTAATCAAATCCTTACCATTTCCGTAACTTATTTTAACTGCTAATTTAAACAAAAAGATAATATATTTAATTAAATTGCATTATTAAATCGATAAAACTTTAATTTCCTTTTAACTTTCTGCTTTATAACTCATATTTATAATAAAAATCCTAACAAATTTTTTTACTTCTGGAACTTTTAATCTTCGTACTTCAACCTCGATCATCTTAATCGTTTCCTTATTTTTACAACTAAATACTTTTAAAATCTTAACGGCCATAAAATTCTTAAAAGCTTTTCCGAAATATAAACAAACCTTAATTAATTCGAACCAAATAATCCTAAACTTCCTTTTAAAATTCTCCCGGATTTTCTTTTCCTAAAATTTAATTACATATTTATCCATTAAGCTTTTATAAATAAAGATATCATTTATTTAAATTTTATCGTTTACCTGAAAAATACTAACATTTATTTAAAACATATTATTTATTTAAGCGCCGATTTCCATATTATAAAACGTAAATCTTTCGTATATCAGTTCGTCGTCATCAATTTCGTACTCGGTCTTATTCCTTTTTATACCTTCAAATTTATCTTCGTTATCCCTAAAACGTTTTGCCATTATAACGTTAATAAGCATAATCGGCCAATCAAAGTTGTCGATCTCCAGTACTCTAATTTCTTCCAAATACCGGGTACCTTTACTTTCGATAAGGTTACTCCATAACTATTTACGTAACGGTACTTCTTTATAAAATAATTCTCCGTTATAATCGACAAAATGGATCATATTAATCTTAGTTACCTTATTTTAATTAATATCGAGCTTTTATCGATTCAGCTTTAAAATCGTAATATATTGTTAAAATTTAGCTAAACTATTAATATCCGGATTAAAGCTAATTAATTAACTATTTACGCCCTTAAAAATGTCATCTCGCCGATCAAAATATTACATCTTTTCCTTAAATCGGACAAAAAAAGTTGGCGAATTATTAATCCATTTTAAAATCTTCTTTTAAATTAAAATCTACTATTCGATCGCTTAATTCTTTAAAACCTAAAAAAACTAAATTATACCTAACGATACTTTATCTTCCGGAAATCCAAAAAAAATAATATATTTATCGTCGGCGAATAAAACCAATCCGATAATTTCTATATTAAAAAATAAACGTTATTTTTACATAATATATTCTAGCTTAAGGCAAAACTAATAAATACTTTAATTAAAGTTATTAAAACGTCCGCCTTAACCTTAATAACTTTCACGACAACCTTTTCGGCTTCGGTATTTACCTTATTTACGGTAAAAGCTTAATCGAATATAATTATTTACCTAAAAATTAATTACATTAATCGATAAATTAATACTATAATTATATACCTAAAATACTTCCTATCCTAACGGAACGTAATATTATAATATACGGGCTACCTTTCGGTTACGCATCTTTTTTTTAAAAGCCTTTAAATTTTAAATTTATCGAACCTATACGATCTTTAAGTCCTATAACGTACTCGTAATTTCTAACACTTAATTAATACGGTTAAATAATTTTAATTGCAGTTAAAAGTTCCTTAATTGTTATTACTTAAGCTATTAAATCGGGTTAAAACGTTTTTCTTTTTCTTAATCAATATCGAAACGGATACCTTTTTATTATCGCTTACGTCCTTTATATTTAAAAAGCCTTACTTTATTTAAAACCTAATCTTTAATTAATATCGAAACATTATTATAATTAATTACGTACAAATCTTCCAGCTTTATAAACGAATTATTAAAAATCCCTTCGAAATAACTAATAAATAACCTTTCTAATAAACTTTTAATATATTCGTCCTTAATAATTATTTTACCTTTTTGCTTAACTTCTTTCAAAATATCTTTTACCTTAACAGCATACTTTAAATAATACTTATAAACATAATTAAAGATATCACGTTCTGCTTACTTCGTTAAAATCCTTAATCAATCCTTAATTATCCGAATTTACTTTAAGTTCTACAACTTAAAAATCTTTAAAATACGCTTAAACGCTTCGTCCCACTAAATTACATCATTAAATACAGCTTTAACCCGGTCTTTTATAAAAAGGCTATCAATTTAATAAAGTAATTCGGCGATTATCTTAAATTCCTTAAGCTTATACTTCGTAAATAATCTATTAGCTCCTTTAAACTAATCGGTAACTTTAATTCCTAAAAAAGGAAAATCCGGAAAGGCCGATAAATCCGGAAAAATTATAAAAAACGAAAGCTTATTTATAATATCAACAAGAAACTCAAAATCAAACTAATTAATAAATCCAAAAAGTATAACGTCCAATATAAATACTTCTAATTGTGTAAATAACTTTAAGTTTTAAGCTAATATAATATCTCGTCCTTGCGGTAAATTAACAACGATTCCTAAATTCGCTTAAGTAATCGTATCCTTAACTAGCTTTAAAGATCCAATCGGATTACTAATACTTTAAGGTTTAATTTCGCTAAACTTACTATCGTAAGGGTTTTTTGTTAATCGGTATTAAACGGTCGTATCTGAAAAGTTCTAACCTTTCGTAAGGTTAAGGAAATTCAGTACTAACAATAATCCGTAATATAAATAAACCTAAATAACAATTTTAAAAAGCTTCGATAAACCTTTAAAAAACTTACTAAAGCTTATTTCAAACTAATCAATACTATCAATCCTTAAATTCCTTAAGTTCTAAAATACTACTTTAACAGAAGTATATCTAGGTATAAAGTAAATAATTATCCGCAATAATTATCTTAAATACATTTTCCCTTTTTTTCGGACCTAAAAAGCAGGCAACCTCCTCCTTTTACTATCCGTCCGAATAACCTTATCCTAATTATCGCTATGTCGCTAGTTATTTAATCGCACCTTTTCCAACTTGCTAATTAATATTTCCATTGCTAACCTAAATACTATAACATTTAAGCTTAACGAAAAAAATAAATCCTAAATAATACCGCCTAACAATAACCAAATTAAATATTATCCGATTAACGCCAAAAAGTTCCAAAATATGTCTTATAACGTTTTTTTTTCTAATTTCTGCATTATATTAAAAAACGCTATTCCTTTTTTAGTACTTTCTTTTTGCATATAAAATAAATAGCTTTACAGCCTTATTCCTTTTTCTGCTCGTATTCGTTATCCTATCCATATCGTTAATCTTATCGTCGTTACACTTATTTTAATCAGTCCAAATCCTAATAGCCACGTCGCCAGCGACGCAATCTTAGCTTTTTTAACCCTTATTAATTAAATCTTATAATTTATCTTATTACGTAATCTTCTTATCAATACGTATAATATCCTAAATTGCGCAATCGGTCCAGAACTTAAGTAATCAATTTATGCTCCAAAACCGGTCGCCTATACGTTCGTATTCCTTTACCGTCGTCCGAATAAAACTGTTATTATAATAAGGCCTTAATTTAATAGCTTACTTTTATTAATCGTACAAAAGATCGCGTCCTTATCATAATCGCGGTCGTCAATTACATACCGTTTAAGTTATCGTATCCGTAACTATTATCGTAATCGTATTCGAGTCCAGATACATCTAATCAAAACCTCGTCCCTTCTGTTCCTTCCGACTTGTTAATCGGAGATTAAGGTCCGTCGGCAGCTAACAAAAGCCAATATCCTCTCCTTGGCAGCCACTTAAATTGGGACGGGGAGATTCAGTTCCGATCAAAGCATCTCCTTAATAGTCGGGTTACGATAAAATAACCGAATGCAGCGGTAATACAGGCAAACAAAAACACTGTATTTTGGGTCCGGGTTGAACCAGACTCTAGAAAACATAAATGCGTATATAGATAAACGATAAACGGTGATGAACATGTCTCGGGGTTGCGCTCGACGAAAGAGCTCCTAGAAATACACATATGGAGCTGACTAAATAATCAGCCAAGCCATGCCCCCTGGCCCGGCACCCTGCACCATTTCAATATTTAAAAGGTAAGTAGTATTAAAAATTATACAAATAATAGATTTTTCGAAACCTGCTTTAAAAGCTATTAGCGTTACCGGAATAATATATTTCGTTTTGGATAACGAGCAGGTAATTAAAGTTAATTCGAACCCGGTATTAAGAAATTATATATAGTAAAAAACATCGTACTTAAAGGTAGGCGTTAAGGTTAACATTAATACGTAACCTGTAAACGTTTATATGGATACGGATCGTCGATTTTCGTCGACCGAAAATAGGTAATTTTGTAAGTTAAAAAATCCGAAGTTTTATAAGTATAATTTTATTTACGTTAAAGGCGTTAATTCGCGAACTTTTATTAATACTTAAGTAAAATTCGATTTTTATATAAGAGGTTAAGTTAAGGATATATAAATTAACGGCCATTTTATAATTAAGGCAAACGTAATCGATGGCTTTGGGTTAAAAATGTTATTAAGTATCGAATTTTTAGTCCAGTATGGAATTAAAATTGATTTCGTTCAAGGAAGCTGTATCTTTCGATTAGTTTCTAATATAAAGGTAAAAAAGAAAACCGTTAAAACGGTAACCTGAAAGGTAATATAGAAAAAGGTTATAACTGTACATATAATAATTAATTTTACGATAATTATAACGTTTATTAACGTAAATTACGTCGACTTGCCCAAGTTTACGAACAAAAAAAATCGGATAGTTTAACCGGTATATATAAAAGCAGATTATTCGAAGCTGTTGGATTTTACTTTCGATAAATTTAGCTTAAAAAGAGTTATTTTTTATAATATTAAGGTTTAGCTTTTAGTAATTAAAAAGAACGAAAGGATTAGTATTATATATAATTATATAGGTAACGAAAAAGCTTAGTTAATTAACTGGTACGATATTAAGCAGTATTAGGAAATCGGTTTAACCCGAAAGGAATGGGTTAATATGGTCGAAAAAATTCAAGTTTCCGTTATAGAAAGCATAAAAGGTGCGAAAACGGACGAACGTTTAAGCGCCGAATTTTACATTCCGTTATACGGCATAACGAAGTTAACGGACGTCTCGTTTATTAAATCCAAAAACGGCGCGGCTATTGCAAATAACGACCCGGTAATCAGCGATAAGATACGCCGCTTAATCGATAGTTACGACGTTTTTCGGGATAAGGGCATAATATTAATACCCGAAAAATATAAGATACGTATCGATCTTGTCGACGGATGGCAGGAATAATTTAAACCGGTTAGGATATATCCGATAAACGTTAGGGATCGTCAAATTTTCGATAAGAAATACGACGACCTATATAGAAAAAGGAAGATATTGTTTTAAAACGAATTTATTTCTGTTGCAGTCTTAGTTTTCGTCGTATAGAAAAAATTAAATATTAAATATGAAAAGAAGCGTAATAGCCGACCTTAAACCGCTTAATAAAATAATTTATTCCTGATATTTATTTTTTATCCGACCAGGATAATATTATGGATAATATAGTTGGCAAAATAGGGTTTAGTTTATTTAATGTATTTAACATTTATTTTTAGTTATTAATACGAACGGAATACCGGAACCGTATAATAATTATCAGTTTTCGAAAATTAAAAAGGTTTAACGTAGTTTTAATAAGCTTTCATAACGCTTTTGTTTTTGTTTAAAGGTTTATAGATAGGTTGTTTTTCGTATATAAGCGTTTTATATGTATATATATTAACGATATTATCGTTTTTAGTATTAATGCCGAAAAATATATGAAATATTTATGTATCGTATTAAGCATATTTAATAAGATGTAGGTTTATATTAGTACGGAAAAGTCTTTCGTCGGCTTTTTAGTAATCCGCTTATTAGGCTATAACGTTAAGAGAAACGGAATTTCCAAGATTAATAACTGTATAAACGCGTTTAGGAAGTTCGCTTTTTTTAATACGTTTAACGTTTTGGAAACTTATTTAGATATAGCAACTTTGTTGCGCAAAAAGATTGCGTGGTATAGCGTTAAAGTAATACCTTTTAAGCAACGAAAGACGGAGCTGTTGGCGAAATTTAAAAAGTCGGGAACTTTATTTATTAAAGTGTCGAAGTAAACGAAATAGATATATATTTTCAAAATCGAATTTATGCCCACGGACGAAAAAAAGAAGGTATAGAATTAGCTTTAATATTATTTGTACATTTAATACGTTACGTATTACTATTAAAAAAATAAGCCTTTTTTCTTTAAGATAAACGTTTGCAAAAAGATTATGGTATTATAGTTTTCCAACTGGCTGGCAAATGGGACGGTTAAGCTATTTCCGGTAAGGATATATTTAAGACCGAAATTAGGCTTATTTTCTTTCTATCTAAGCTGACTTTTAACGCGGAAAAAAAGTACGGATTTATAGAAGGAAAAATGGCCGCCTTAATATAAGGATGCAGAAAGTTTCGAAAGCTTATTTAATTTAGCCGATTTCCGGCTAACGTTTTTACCGATTATGTTTTTATAAAAGAAATTGTTACTTATACGTTTTTAGCTATTATAAACTTTAACAAAGTTAAGTTTAAATTAACTATTGTAGTTAATTCCTTTTTACAATTTTAGCTAAAATTATATTATATCCTAAGAGAACTTAACGTAGTATTAGACGCGTTGTTACGTTTACTGATAATGGTTTTGGATTAGAAAGTAACTGAACGAGACGAATTTAACGAGCTAAATAATATATGGAACGATATTAATGTTTGGTATTTCCTAACGGAAGAAAATAAAATCTTTTAAGTTATTACCGTTTTTAGTAACAAGTTTAAGGCCCGTATTATCGAAGAATACGTAATAGATTACCGGTATAAGTACGTATACGTTATGTTGCAAAAGATGGAAATTGGCGAGCATAAGAAATGGTAATACTAATTATTTAAGTTGTAAAATAACCTTTTTTATTACGTCGGGCTGGATAACTATAAAAGGTTTTATATTTTATATACCTGCATTTAGGACGTTTTAAAGTTTATATATGATAAAAAGTATTATTTTAACAGGAATTATATAATAAAGGATTTACGTAATATTTATTTTGCAAAAAAATATTTTAAGATATCGAAGTATTTTAATTTTTATACGATTTGCCCAAAAAATTAAACGGATCGAAGTAAGTTATTTAAAAAACTGTTATTTTTACTAGCGGTTAAGTTGCCGTATTATACGATAACTATGGATTTTATTACGGATATACCAGAAATAGCATCCGTAGATATTTTCTGGGCGTTAATAGGGTATAATACGTTGGATAGCTTATGTACCGTTTCGTGCAAAGTTAGCAAGAAAACATTATTAATACCTGGCAGTACGCGGTATACGGCTAAAAATTAAGTAATAATAACGTTGAAAATGTTATAATTTTGCGATTGGTAGTACTTATTACTATTATTAACGATAAGGATCCAAAGTTTATATCTGTTTTATAAAACGAAATATTTAACGTTTTAGGTATTAAATTACTTTTCTTTACGGCATATTATCTGTAAACGGATGGATTATTCGAAAGGAAGAACTAAACCGTTAAAATCATTATACGTTTTTATATAATTACGGACTTTAACGTTTTATAAACGGATATAATATCCGTTTTGCAATATTATTTAAATAATTATTTAGCGGTTATAATATAGCGATCCTTTAACGAATTATGTTCGGATTTTAGTTTAGGTTAATTTTAGATATGTTAAACGAAAAAAAAGAAACGGTAATTTCGGGAAACGCGATATATATTATACGAAAGAATTATGTTAAGGAAGCCGCATAGCTAGCCGATTTCGCCAATATGCTCGCGAAAAAAAGGTACGATAACCGGCATACCCAGACGGAATTTAAAAAGGACGAAACCGTATACCTTAGGCTATATTAGGGATATTATTTATTTGGGCAACTTAATCGGAAATGGTCGCCCATTCGGGCCGGTTTGTTCAAGATTTTCGAGCGAATAAGAAATTAAGCATATAAGCTAGATTTCTTCACTAGTTAAAGAATTTATTTTGTTATCTTGGTAGCATAATTATACAGGTTAAAATAAGAGAAACTTTTATTTAAACGAAAAGCTGCTAAAACCAACCCAATAGCCGTAAAAGATGACGTACAGTGATGGGAAATCGACGGCATCGTGGACCGGCGAATTCGTTAGTATAAAAAAAACCCATCCGTTAAATATTTCGTTAAATAGATAGGATATATAACGAAAGATAACGAATAACGTTTTAAAAAGAACTTTCTTATAACGGCTAAAAAAACCGTTACCGAATATAAAGCAAAGCACCTAATCAATTAGCCAAATAAATACTTAAAAAAGGAACTTGGTCTATTTTAACGATATTAAAGTAACAGATAATAAATACGTAATCGTATTTATTATCGATATAAAGGGGAAAAAACTAACAAAGGATAATTATTAATATTCGTTATATCTTTTTTATATATCTTATTAAAGCTGTCAAATTTTTCGTTTTATTTATTATTTAATCCTAGTAATAATTTCTTTTTATATATTTTCCGTATTTAAGCACTTTTATTTTCCCGTTATCCTTAACTAATTTTGCGTTATATTTGTTATATATTATAACGTTATTCGTACCTTCCTTAGAAAATTTTACGTTATTAAAAAGTTGCACATTGTCGACATCAGAAATTTTCTAACTATAAAAAGGTAATTTTTTACCAGACTTTTCACTTTTTTTTTCCTTTTTTTCTTACCGCCGATTCGCAACAATTCTATATAAATCGGTAATCGCCCGTAATCCTGTATAACATTTTAGTTACTTTTGACAAAAAATCAGTTTAACCTGCTATCTAAAGGTGATTAGGTAAACTATAATTTCGTTATGGCAGATAAGAAAACTGCTTTTAATTCCGCTTTTAATTTTTAATCCTTTAATAATAAGGAAGACGAATAAATCGGTCGCCTTAACGCATTTATGTTTATAAACGATAATTTATTTGTAGCAGCTAGCAATAATTAGCTTAGCGATAATAATAACGATAAATAGAACGAAGATAATTTTAATGGTTAAAATAACGAAAAATCCGTCGAGTCGGCCGGTATAATCGTTATTATCAAATTAAGCTTTCTTGCCGGAATCCAAAATAATATTATCGTTAAGGAAAGCGAAAAAATTTTTCGTTTTGTTAATCCGTTTAAAATAACTATAAATTAAGCATTATCGACCGAAAAAACAATTACCTTTAGCGAAAGAATAATTTATAAGGATAATATTAATTCGCTTAATAACTAAGTCGACTTCGACAATTTATCCAAGGATTTGGATAAGGACTTTTAAATTAAATAAATTAATTAAGTTTTTATTTTTAACGAAAATTACATTAAACTTAGCAAAATTATAATTAACTCCGCAAAAAAATCGGCACCTACGATTATTAATCGATTTAGTCCTAACAGAACCGGCTATAATAATAATAACGATAAAAATATTAATTTCGATTTAGGTAGCTTTACCGATATTTAAGGAAAGAAGCATATCTTAATGGATACCGATACCGAATTTCCTAGTATTAAGTTAATAGTAACGCGGAAAATTATTTTTATAGGAAAAAAACTATCCTTAACCTAATAACTAAAACAAAGCGCTAAAAAGGGTTTTTCGTTTACTACGACGCTTCCAGCGCCTAAGAAGTCAAAGCGTAAGTTAATTAAAAGTACCGAATAGGAAGTTATAAACGTAAACGACGAAAAGGACGAAAAATACAATAGCTAGACCGGAATAGAAGCTTACTTAATACGTGCTCGCAAGGAATACGTTTACGATGCTTACTTAATAGCTAAGGTTACTAAGAAAATTAATAAGTTCGTCGTTAAAAATAGCATCAAGATTTATGCTAAATACCTTTACGTAAAATCGGTTAAAGATCGCGTAAAATAGGTATATAATATATGAAAATTTAAAAAGGCTTACGATGGCAAGTTGCCAGCCAAAGCGGCTATTTTAATTACCAGATTTTACAATCCGAAAGGTTACGTAAACGGTAGCATTAGCGGCTATTTCGCAAAAATAGAATACCTTAATTTGTACTAGGTTACCTTTAATACCAAGAAAAATAACGCCACTATTGGCAACGATTCCGCTATGCATTTCGTTATTTTTTTACTCCAGAAAAACATTAATATTATCAACAAAAAACTCGAAAAAAAAGGTTTTCATAACGTTAGCAACGCCGTTCTTATCGATGCCGATACTGTTTATAAGGCTATCGAGGATAAAATTGATAACAAAATCGAAAAAACTGTCCAGGATATCGAAAAAAAGATAGATTTAACCATTAAAGTTAACAAAAAGCTTCCATTCGGAATTACTAGCAATTTAACCGTTATCTAACGCCGACTAGATATAATCGAAAGTATTCTTTCAGCGGAATAAATTCGACGGCAGATATCTTATAAAAATAGTTATAGTTTTTGGATATTTCGTTGAATTTATCGTACAGGATTTAAGCAGTATACGCTTAGAAGGATATTTAAGGGCTTTAAAATTTGCGATTAGTTTTATATTTATAAGGATCGAAATGTTGGCGTTGGTTTTTTTTACCTGGATATAGCTAACCTAGCTTATCTGGCCGTATTCTTAGTTATAGCACCGTACGCTATACGGTTTTCTTTTGGTATAAATGGGGGACTTGTTAGGGGTTACAATGGTCCGGGCATACCTGCCGGATTATCGTATATATATACCCATATATCCCTACGTAGTTTTCGATAATATACGAAATCCAGACTTTTATACCTTCACATAGTTATACGTATTCTATATAGAGCTACTCGTAATACGTAAAGAACCTTAAGTTAACAGCTGTGATATCTTACTATTATTCTGTTATCCCTATCATTTCCCAAGTAATTCTTAACATTGTCGTATTCGAACACCTGCGGAAAGACCTTATCCTGGTTTTTAAGAACTTTTAGAAGGTGCTGAAACGTTGCAATCAATATATTTTGCTTTCGATTCTTAAAGTAGATGTCCCAAATAAAACCTAAGTATTTGTCGATGGTAAATATGACGTATTTGTATCCTTTTAGGTCTTTTTCGAAGTCTGTAAAGTCGATAGCGATTTTCTGTCCTGATCGGAAGGTTCCCTCCTTCGGCTTGCGACGTATTAGCCTTTTGGCTTTCGCCTTGCTATATGCTTGGCATTCGACTGTTATAAAACCTTTTAGGCGGATTTCTTTTATATAAGACTGTAATTAGGCGATTACTTCGGGCCTTGGATGTTTTAGTTTTAAGTGCTAGATCGTACCGTTACCGATTCGTAATAGTTTCGTTGTATATAAATTAACGTTTCGTTATAAGCTACCAGGGTTATATAGGTAGCTATTACGTTAATGTTTTCGATAACGAACTGATTAAATTTCTTTATTAGAGTAGCAATTACCTGATCGCATTTATCTCGAATAAAATTATTAGTTTTCTGTTATCCTACTATTACCCTTTTTTCCGGAGTTGCCGGAGAAATACTAGGTTATATACGAAGCTTTCGTAATGGGTTACGTCGTACAAACGTAATGCTTTCGTACCGCTAAGGCTTCGAAATATCACATTAACCTTTCCATACCTTTTAATCGGTACGAAGTTATTGCCTGCGTACACCCCGTCGCCTTATACGGTTAGTTTGAAATTCAGAAACCTGCTAATAAGGTTAAAAATATGTATTGTAAATCCTAAGTTTAGAATAGATAAATTTTTCAAGGGGTAAAACGCAACGTTTATCGTATTGCGTTAATTAAAGATTAAAAAGTACGTTAGGATTCGCCTTATTTCCTGTAAGAATTAATCGGGTTTTTAAGTAATTAGCTTATTTATAAACTTTGATAAACGTTTAATTTTTTTTAGAAATTGATCGGAAGCAATCCGATATTGGACGTATGTAAGTATTCTATCGTTAAATCGAAACTATTTTGGAGCTTTGCCAGGGAATGCATAAAAATATTGGGGTAATGTATGATAAGAGCCTAAGTAAGCCGTGCAACGAGTGCCCTGTGCGTCGGATTTCTGTCGTTTTTTTTTACTTCCGTTTCGGTCCGTTTAAAACCTTTACGATTGTTACGTTTCGACCCGCATTTTTAGGCTTTTCTTTGCGGTAGAAAGTTAATATCCTTAGTATCTTCCTGATTAAGATCGCCCTAATTAAAAGGACCTGCAGGAGTTTTTGGGAAGGTTGGAAACGTTACTTTCATATTTCGTAATATGGATAGAAAATAAGTTAACGTTTAATAGTTTAAAAGGTTAGCAGTTACCTTTTGGTAATTAATAGTACCGTTATTAATTTCGGCTTTTTTTACTTTTTAGAAGGTAATCGTTTAGTTCTTTATAATTAAAGCGAAAGTTATAGATAAGTCGTTAACTTATATAGTTACTATTTTCGTTTTTAAGACGTTATAACGTTATCTTTAAGTTATTATTTTCTGCCATTTTACGCTTTATTCGTTTAGTTTTTTCGCTAACTTTAAGGTTTACTTTAATTTTTTCCGGTATTTTCGTTAGGTATTATTTATAAGCCTGTTATTATATACCTTGCCGGATTCGGCCAAAATAGTATATTACTTCTTTAAGTTCTTTCCTAAAAAAACATTTATTTCTTTAACCGCTGGAGATATCGACTTTAGGATTTATTTCGTAAAATCGTTAATTTTTTTTATAAAAGTTTTCGTATTTTCAATTTTTGTAAATATATATTACGAAATCTTAAATATAAACTTATTTGCTTTTTATCGTTATCTTAAGCAAACTTGTTATGTAACCCGTATAATCGATTTTTTCGGCTTATATAGTTTTTTCGGAAAAGAAATTAGCTGTTCGAGTCGTTACTTAACGAAGTCGTTTCTTTAAATAGGAGGTTATATCGGGTTTCGTAGGTTCGACAGACCATGCATTATCCTGATCAGGATGGATATAACGCCAAATACCAAGCGCGTAGGTTTTGGATTGGAATTCGCCTTTAAAGCGGTCCTAGTCCTTAGGTTTTTTATAGATGACGGAGGACGTCGACGGTACGGTCGCCATTATGGATAATGGGGTATATAGGTAATTGCTATTGATATATAGCCTATATCGTCTTAGCAGCAGCTGATTAATTGATAATAACGCGAATTAAGCGAATGAAACTTTTAATTGTCAAATATAGGGGACATCAGTTGTGTTATATTGGATGACTAGCTGCAGACGCTCTAAAACCCGCACTCCTCTTTTTATGGAGTCTAGTCACGGAATCTATATGTTCCGATCAGAGGGAGTCTTTCCGTAAGTGGGGTGCTAGCGCACCCCCTACTAGCTGACACAAGCACCCTGGATGGTTTTTGGCACCTTACAACAACATACCTAAACAACTCAACTACAACACATCAAATTGATTCCAATCAATCGTATTATCTTTCGCCAACCGTATCTACAGCTTCTTGACAAGTGTACGCATTATATCAAGGCTTGTTACGGACGACACGTTGCCATTCCTTCCTGCTAACCCGCCCGCAACCGACCAACTTCAGCAGCTATTAGCAGCAATTCCTTGCTACAACCTTTCTGCTGGCTAAAAAACTTTGTTTATCCTATATAGCAAGTATTCCTCTTTTTGGAAAACGATTGTTTTAATCGTGTAATTGCGTAGGTCTCGAGTTATTGCAAAATCAAGTCCGACACGCCCTGCCATACGCCCCGCGAGACGCCCCGCACGGACCCCCTAACATGCTCTCCAATACGCTCCCAACGCGTCCTATAACACGTTCTCCGACGTATATCTTTAACGTATTAAAGCCGGACAAGAAATGCTCGCGTATTTGGGTTAAGGATTTGGTCGAGAATAGTTATCTAGTCGGTCGGCTTTGGGTCGTACGAAATGGGGGTAATATTAGCTTGGATGCGTTAAGGGACAGTCGGTCGCGGGCAGGTTAGGAGGGAGGAATGGCAATATGACGTCCGCAACAACTTTTGGTATAATGCGTGCATTTGTTAAAAAGCTGTAGATGCGTATAATGAAAGAGAATACGATTAATTTAAATGATTGCGATATGTTGTGGTTGAGTAATTTGAGTATGTTGTTGCGAGGTGCCAAAAACCATCCAGGGTGCTTGTGCATCCAGGGTGCTTGTGTATGACGTTAAGTTATTTAATAAGGAATATAATACCAAATTATTAACACATAACGAATAAATCTCCGAAATAATCCTTAAAAACGGCAAAAATACTGCTTTTTATCCGATATAGAACCTGAACTATATAAAGTTACATGCATTCCGTAATTACCTTAAAGATAAATTTCGAAAAAAAATAAATACAACGTTCCAAGTTATCAGCCGGATACTTTATGTTCTTTATACCAAAAAGGGGGAAAACTTCGATTCCTAATAGATTATCGACAACTTACCGATATTGCCGTTAAGAACAAAACACCGTTACTATTAATTATTGAAATAAGAAATCGCTTAACGTACTACACAAGCTCACCGCTCGTTTCCTGGCACCTCGCAACAACAATTCCAAATAACTTAACCACAACATATCGCAACCATTCAAATCAATCGTATTCTCTTTCATTATACGCATCTACAGCTTTTTGACAAGTGCACGCATTATACCAAGGGTTGTTACGGACGTCATATTGCCATTCTTTCTTCCAAACCTGCCTGCAACCGATTATCTCCTAACGCGTCCAAGCTAATATTACCCCTATTTCGTATAATTCAAAGCCGACCGACTAGATAACTATTTTCGACCGAATTCCTAACTCAAATATACGAGCATTTCTTATCCGGCTTTAATACGTTAAAGATATACGTCGGAAAACGTATTATAAGACGCTTTGAGAACACGTTGAAAGCGCATTAAATGGTATGGGGGGTCCGTGCGGGGCGTTTCGCGGGACGTCCCGCGAGGCATGTAGCAGGGCGTATAGCAGAACGTATCGGGCTTGATTTCGCAATAACTCGAAATCTACGCAATTACACGATTAAAACAAACGTTTCCCAGAAAGATGAATACTTGCTATATAAGATAAACAAATTCCTTTAGCCAGCAGAAAGTTTGTAGTAAAGAATTGCTGCTAACAGCTGCTAAATGGAGTCGGTCGCGGTCGGCTTAAAAAGAAGGAATGGCAACCTGGCGTCCGTAACAGGCCTTAATATAATGCGTGCATTTGTTTAAAAGCTATAGATACAGTTTGTAAAAGAGAATACGATTTATTGGAATCAATTTGATGTATTATGGTTGAGTTATTTGGATAAGTTGTTGCAAGGTGCCAGAAAACGAGCGGTGAGGCTGTGTAAGCAGTGAGCTTGTGTAGTAGGTTATATAAAGCAAAATGGTTTATAATTATCGTGTTTTAAAATAGTTAAAATATAATTCGAATTAAAAAAAACGAATAAAAAACAACCTTCAGGATAAAGTATGGCTTGTACAAATACCTAATTACTATTATAGGATTAATTAACGTACCAGCGACTTTTTAACGAATGATAAACTATATATTAAAAAAATACCTGGATATTTTTGTTGTCTGCTACTTCGAACACATTCTTATTTACTTAAAAACGGCAGAAAAGTATAAAAAATACGTTTATTAGATTTTATAAGCGTTGCAAAACGTCAAACGATTGGTTAATATCGAACAAAGCTAATTCTGTAAGTAAAAGTTGAGTTTTCAGGATATATTATTACTTTAAAACAAATTCACATAGACTTTAAGAAATTATTAGCAGTTAAGAATTAGGCATAACCGATTAATGTTAAAAAGATAGAAGAACTCCTTATATTCGTTAATTACTACCGACGATTTATATATAATTTTAGTAACATAGTTATATTATTAACGGAACTTACCAAAAGAAATATATAATTTAAATAGATTATAAAAAGAATTTTTCAGTAAATTAAGGACGCCTTTATTAGTAAACTAATACTGATTATATGCGACCTAAAGCGACTAATTAAGCTAGAAACTGACGTTTCGGATTATGTTATAGAAATTATGATTGGATATCGAAATGATTAAGAAAAACTTTACCCTATTACGTTTTATTTTTACAAGTTGTATGAAGATAAACTAAATTACCTTATTTACGATGAAGAGTTTTTAATTATCGTTAACGCTTTTAAAGAATTTAAACATTACCTTAAAGGTAATATGTATTAAATTAAGGTATATACGGATTATAAGAATATTACCTACTTTTTTACGATACGAAAACTTGTCAGAAATAGTTACGTTATGCGGGCAGCCTTTTTAAATACGATTACGTTATTATTTACAGAAAAAGATTAGAAAATGACAAAGCAAACGTATTTAACAGATAACCTAATTTGGAAAAACTTAAGATTAAGTTATAATAAATAATTTTTCATATTATATTCGAAAGATACCTAAAATAACGGCAAGGCGCTGCTATATAAGTAATATTATTGGATATAGATTATCGCATCTAATAATATAATTCTAATTAGTTAATAGAGCAGCAAATAGACAGAAAATATAAATATCCGAGGACTTATAAAAGTACCTAATACGAGACGTATACGAAAACCCGGTATATGCATACCTAGGGGTCTATAAAACCTCAAAATGTTTTAACGGACATATTACTTTTTTAAGATGAAAATTACAGTACAAAAGGTAATACGGTAATGCGATGTTTGCGCCAGAGCAAAGGTACGACGACATTTATCTCAGCTAGCTCAGGCCTCTACTGGCTCGTTCTCCAATTTCTTCAAAGTCACTCAAGTACCACTTCACAACGCTAAAAACTAACCAATCAAATCCCAAATCCCCGTAACGAACCAGCGGGGCCTGAGTTCAAATTGTGCGAAAAAAGGGTTCGTTCTGTAAATTTCATTCTTAAGAAAAACGAAGATCCGTAATAACTTAACAAGAAAACGTTCCTTATAGATATATATATATTTATACGAATCCCTTAATTATAGTTTATTATTAGTACCATTCTGGTTCTAATCAAAACCCGTTTGCTATTCCTAAGCACTAACGTATCCATTAGTTACACCCCGAACACGTCGCGTCATCCTCGCCCCTTTCAAAACATAACGAAACCAAATTTTCCCAATTCTACCGCGCAAGCCCAATAAAACAAAACGTACGTAAACATACGCTAACATTTTGGCAACAGCGACGGTTAGATATAGGATTTAAAAGCTTTATCCGCGGTTACATCCTTTATAATAATAGTAGCCGAGCTTATAATTCGACTGTTCCGATTAACCGGTTAATTAACGTATTAAAAAAAAACGAATATGCGACAAATTATTAATATACGAAAATTGGCAAAAGTTTATTATTCTTATTAATCAGGACCCCATTATAAGTAAATACTATAATACGTTATACGGAAAGTTTATAGCTTTCGCAAAAAGGCTTAAATTCCGCCGCTCGCCGGAAGATCCATTACTCGAAGTTAAAATAATTTATATTATTTTGAACGAAAATTAATAGTTTGTAAAAACGCTAATTTTTAACTAATTTAAACTTTTAAACCAGGTAATTATATACCTAAGAGAAAAGTAAAAATCGTATAATGCAAAACGAAAAGCGAAACGGTTTCGTCGCAACATTAATCCGGACGTTTTTACGCATCCTTTTTCCATGGTTTTAATTATTGGTTAAAGTCGTTTTTAAGATTAACAGTAATTATTTGCCCCGTTTATTAAACAGGTGTTTATTATTTTTGGGTATATTACGGAATACGATCAATATTTTAAAGGGATTAAGTATTTACGAAAATTATATTACGTTAAATAAGGATGTAACCCGGGTATTAAAAACAGCTAAAGTAACCGCGTTATTTTTTTTAATAATAATACGGTTCTAATTAAGATAAAATACGCTTTATAACCAGGTATAATAGAATAATATCGTATTTTGATACGATAACTTTAATATTTAAAACTATATTCGTAATATAACATTTCGATACGGTTCTGTTATACGGAACCTTATTACCGCTTTTACCCGTCGTTATAATCGTATCTTTAAAAAAAAGATTAAAACAATTTATATTTCGTTTTCATTAATATTATAAGGTAAAATGGTTTTACGAAACGTTATAACAATATCTGGTATTACTTAATATTTTCTGTTAGTTCGTAATTAATATTATCCGGATTTTATTTCTTAATTTTATTAATACGTTTTATAAACGAAATAAGCACAAATACCCAGGTTTCCCGAAATTAAAACGTATACCGTATAATAAACGCCGTTCGATTTCGTTAAATGCAATTAACCAAGACGAAGACACGATCGACGGTATATATAACGTTTATCGAAAAATCTTCCAGGAAGTATACGGTTTTAAAAAAAAATAATTCTATCAGTTTTTGAAACGTTTTTATTTTATCAATAAAAATTAAAAAATAATAAGTTATATCCGGAAAATATAAACCAGTTAAACCGAAACAGCCGATCTATATATTAAGAAGCGGTAATTTCTTTTAGTTTTTACCTTATTCCATATATAAATAAAGTTTTTATTTATATTTATACGTACCTATTAGCCTAATAATATTAACGGCGCGCATATAACGTAAGTAACTTTAAAAGCAAAGCGTTAATTCTTTAATAAAATAATATAATTATATTAAAAATTACCGAAGTTTCATTTATTCGAATCTTTTATCATTTATATATATAATATTTATATATTTGCGTTATTTTTGTAAAAGTTATACGTTCGATACGAACTATTAATAAAGGAAACGTTTAACGTATACGGAGTTACTAGGAATACTTTAATCGAAGGTTTTTCTTCGAAAGGCCAGCTTACCGAATTTATGGAATATATGTGCTCCCGGTTAACCGTCGCCGAGTTCGAAACTATCGCGTATAATATAGTTTCTAAATATCTTGGTCGTACTGGATAAATAAGGAAAATATTGCAAAATTTTAATCAAAACGCGTTAATGAATAAGGATTTATTTAACAAAAATCTTTTGTCGTTTTTTCTTAACAATACGTTACCTAATAATATAAGTAATTTAATTAATAATTCGTAAATATTTTATCTTTTAACTTGGGAATATAACTTATATATATTACTTTTTAAATTACGCAGTTTTGATTAAGGCGTATTACATATAGTCTTTCTATCAGCTGATAATAAAACTAGTTATATCTTTAATACGGATAATATTCCGTAAGGCGATAACTTTTTTAACCCGATTATAGATAATAATCGACCGTTAAACGATGCCGTTTCTGTCGACAAAAAAATTTAAAACTATTACCGATTTCTTTAAAAAGCCCAGGTTTATCTTTATCTTTCGCATGCTATACGACATAGCGACGTTAGTTATATTAAACGGCTAATACCGATATTATCAGTTCTTTTTTATAGGGCCGGTTAAAGTAATTACGGTAAAAAATGCTTTACTTCGATTAGATATTACGTTTTGTAATGTTAAATCCAGTACTTATTAATTCGATCCTAACGTCGAATCTAGCTTTTACAAAATCCAGGAAGAAAATATGGAAAATATTTAATCGAAAGGACGAACATTATAACCTTTGGCTTGCTGGCGAACTCCGCCGGTCGAAAAATAATATATATAACGTTAATTCTATCTTTTTCCGAAATTCGTTTTTAATTAGGTACCGTATTTTCCTATAGCGCAAATTCCATGCCCGTTATGCTTTTTCATAAAATAAGCGTTACGTTATTCGAAACTTTCGTAACGAAATCCTCGAACGCGTTTATTTTTTGTTTCGTAATTTTTGGCATGTTAAAAGATATCCATTTCGGATTTAAAGGGCTGGCTAGAAATTCGAAGATATTTTAGCTGCGGGCTGTAAAGTTATAAAGATTAGATTTGTCGATTTTAATAATACCGTACCTATTATTAACGATAAAGGTAGGCTTAATTGGTTAAATATAATAAAGGACGAGAATTAATTTGTAAATAGCTTTAACGTAGCTGTTCGAAAAGCTTTCGGTAACGAGTTAGTTAGGGATAATTTGGCTTCGGACGACCATAGTATTCTATATATGGAAGAAAGTTATAATTTTATGGTATAAATTATGGATAACTCGGTAGATAATTTTAATCAGAACGGTCCGTCGTTTTTTTTCGTCGTCGTTAAATAAGCAGAGTAAAGATTCGTCGGAAGATACCTAGTTATTATTATAGTTTTTCGCCTTTTTGTTATTTTTGTATTTTTTTATAACCGATATAAAGATTTCATTATAACTTTAATATTAATACAGCTTAATATTTTTTATAATCTTAATTAACCGTATTTTATCCAAACGTTTTAATTATAATAATATTATATAAATTTTCTGTATTAAAATAAATTAACGCTTTAATAATATTACATTACTTATAGTTAAATATATCGCATAATTTCGTATTAGCTTATATATTTCGCATGTAATTAATTTACTAGCTAACGTTTTTGCGTATCTTTTAAGTTTTTTTCGTTTAGTTCTGCCTTTTTTCGCGTGTTATTATAATTTATGTATTATTAACTGCTTTTATATTATGGAAACCTATAATAACTTTCGCCTTAGGCGCGGTATTTTCGTTTAAGTTCCTTTGGAAATTTTTATTCGGATTATATAATAACGCCGAATATTTAGGGACCGCCTATAAATATTTTTCGCCGTATTTTTATATATAATTTGTATACTTATTACCCGTATAACTTCGTAAATTATAGCATTTATAAAACGGTTATATAATATATATTTTTTACTTAATTAGCCCGGTCCATAAATTTATAAACTTTTTTTCGTATCGTTTATAAGGTGTTCGGTTTATATATCCTTTTCGCTAAATTGCCAAAACGGTAATTAATCGAAAATCCATAACTAGCTTAGTAATTTAATAATTTATCGGGCCGATATAATCCGTTATAACGTAAATCTTGTTTTATCGGTTATTATTATTTAGAATAATACGAACGGTATTATTAGAATTTAATTCTTATATAAATTAAAAACCTTTCGATAATATAAAGTTCTATTTATAATATAAGCTTTTTAGAATACTACCGAACTTAAGGATTATTATTAATCGTAGGATTTTTTTAATTAGTATACGTTCGATTTAACGCTAAAATATAAGGTACTTACATTTTTCCAGCTTTTTTTTTATATTAATTTAACCTTATGGCATAAACCTGGTATTTGGAATCGGTTACGTATAATATATATTTTCCGTAAAGAACGTTTTATATTTTGGAATAATCGAATATTATTTAGTTAATACGAAATTGTTTTAATTAGGATAAAGCCGTGGGTTATGCTGTATTATTAGTAGTTTTAATAATAGTTCCGGTTATTTTTTGGTTTATAATCTTGTTATCCGTCTTTAAGGTTGTTTATCGGAGGTATTATCAGCGAATTTAACATGCTTAACCGGAAATCTAAAGCTTTCCGGCTGCATATTTAATGTATTATCGGCAGAATTCCTAAATAAAGATTTCAAGATATTATTAAGCTTGTTTATATTTTGCGATATTATAAAATATATGGAAATATATGTTAAAATAACGATTTTAAATGCTTAATTAAAAGGTAGCGGGTTAATAATTATATTGTAAGTAAGTTAATTTTATACGTTGTAATATAATAAAATATATACGGGATATAAAGTAATAATAGGTTATATTAAAGTAAATATTATCGATTATAGCGAATTTATTTAATATATATTTAATTAAAGGAATTTTATATATTACATTAAACAATTTGTATAAAAAAAATTCGTGCAATTTATATAAGGTTTTAATTTTTTCTTTATATATTATTATTTCGTTATAAGAAAAAGTAACGTTAACTTTTAAGTTAATATTTAGCAACTTTTATAAACTTAACCATTTATATATTTATAACTATATAATTTTAAAATTATATATATTTTAATCTTAATTATATATGTTACTTTCGGGTTTATTCGTAACTTATTTATTATCCGTAAACTTTATTTATATATTATAAAATTTTATATATTTCTTTTTATTCTTAATAACATTTCCAGAAACTATCTAATATATAAAATTTACCTTATTTATTATATTTTATATCCTTTTTTTCAAATTCCGGTCTTAATTAGCTAAAAATATTTGCGGTAAGCTTATAATGTTTCTAAATTTCTTAAATATAAATAACTTTTATGTAATACTTAATATAATATAGTTGCTAAAATAGTACTACCGCCGTTTGATAAAGTGGAATATGGTAACCGTATCCGAGATTTATATAGCGATTTCCTAAAAGATTAAGGCGTATATAAAGATAAAAATGCTTCCAGGTTAGCTTTCGACGCAAATTATATTAATTACGGCGCTATTTTCCATACCTTATCTTTAGCTAAATATATTTCCTTTTTAAACCTTTTAATAATTAACAAAATAATAAATACGAATATCGCTAAAACGGTATTCGACAAAGTTATAGTACTATAAGGCCTTAATAAAACGGGATTTATTATTATATGCAAAAAAGTATAATTTACTTAACGTTATATATACTTTAACGTATATTTTACCGCCGATAATATCGGAATAATACTTTAATATATATTTAAAAACTTCGATTATATTTACATAACTTATAAAACAATTATAATAAACGTATTTATATATAATAACGTTATATAATTCCCGTTTTTACTAAACCCGGACGAAATTATAAAATAATATATAACTTTATTGGTTTTTTTATTATACTAAAATATTTCGGTAAAGTTAATAAATAAGCAAATATAAATTATTAGATAATAAACCTTTAAACTCGTAAAGTAAATATCTTTGATATTATAAATTTAATTAACGTTTATTTTTTAAAAGCCCGTATAAACCGGGCTGCTTAACGTTTCCGGACATACCTAATTAATAACAAACTTATATAATATAGATAATACCAAAAATATAACAGTTTTATAATTCCAATCAAAAAAACAAAACCGTAATATATTATATAATATATATTATATAAATGTTATTTGTATAATACTAAACGAAAGGAAAGTTCGCGATTATAAGCAGTTAGCTAGCGATTAAATAACCATATATAATAATTAAATGCTTAAATATCGAAGCATATTAAGTGCTAATGGCAAAAGCTTTGGTAGCTACCTACCGTATCCGAATATATCCGCACTTATATAAAATTCCGATACAAAATTCCGAATCCCATCCGGAACCCGAGCTAAGCCGACAAAGAAAAAGCGCAATACCAAGCAACAAAAACTTTATACCCTTACACGCCAAACGGATCGGAAAAAGAAATCTCAAAAACCGCAGTCGGAAATGCCGGTAAGCCTTATCTCTGGGCACCTAACGTTAAAAGATATATCCAAAGGCCCGGAAAAAATACCCGACGGAAACAACTTATAACTACCGAAATCCCTATCGAAACAGCGACGGAATAAGTAATAAAAACCCACAGGTACTAATTAGGACCCCAAACTATCTACCGCGAAAATACCACAACCACCAAAATCCCTAGCAAAAAGGCGATAACGTACGCAACTAACTTTAAAAAAGGCTGGCCAAAAACCGGCTCCAAAGGATACTACTTACGGGCTTAGGAAAACAAAATTACAAAGCGTAAAAGCTCCGGATCCATTACAAGGCCGGAATCCTAAATATTTCGAATTAATATTTAAAGAAAAGCGGACGCCGGAACAGCTATACCTATAGCGAAAAAATAACCTTCCTAATATTAGCGAAAAATTATTTACGTTATTTATTTACCCGCATACTCGATTCCTTATACCAATTAATCGATCCAAATTAAGGTACCTTAAAAGTTAAAAGGGATAAACCCATTTTAAAAGCTAATACGACGAACTTAAAAAAAGAGATCGGAAAATAAAATTCAAAAAATTTTAATTCGGCGATATAGATTAAGGGATATAAGTTAAAAAGGATAAGTTGTTAATAATTGCAATAAATTACAGATAAAAACGCGTAATATTAAAGTTCGTTAATTTCCCCAATTTAAAAAGTTTACTACATATCCGTAATAACGTATAATTAATCCAGATCAGGAAAAACTAATACTTATATAATACTTAACGAACTCCAAAATTAATAAAATTAATATAATAAATAAAACCTATATTAATAACTTCGTTCGCATTAATTAATTGCTTTTTTACGTAACTAAATTATTTCAGCATAAAGAAAATATTATTTCAGACTTTTAAATAACGTTAATATCCCGTAAAAAGTTAAATAAACTGGCAAAATATACCTATAACGTTCCGTACTTTAACGAATTTAAAAATATACCGTTAAAAACCGCGAAAAGTTACAACGTCTGCTTTAACCTTCAGTATACCTTACCTATCAGCGACTTAGATAAATATATAACGTCGTAAAACTTAACTAAAACTTATTTTAAAAAGCTAAAAATAATCCAATATCTTAATATTTTCTTAAATTATCAACCTTAACCGACATTACGTAAATATTTACATTTATCGTACCCTACGATTGCAACCCCGCTTTAAAATCGAACGCGTTTTTCGTTATCCGCTTTAATTAAAATCGGCCGGATTTCGTTTCCTAATTTTCGACCTGGTATCGTAATTATTACCATCGTCGGATAAATACCGTTTGCTTTTAACGCGTAATTTTTCAACCTCGATAACGACTATTACTTCGGCTTTATTTTCCGACATATTATTCGTAACGTCGGACTACGTATCGTTACCTTTTAGTAAGGCCGGCGATTCCGGTAACGATATAAAAACAAACGAATTAAATAAATATAAGTACGGTAACGAAAATAAAGCTGGCAAATTAAATATATTAAAAAACGGTAAGCTTTAGATCGACGTTACAAACAACGGAAACGTCGCAAATTTCTAATTAAGATTATCTAATATATTGCGAATTATGCGTACGGGTATAGGCGTCGCGATTACCGGGATTGCGATTCCGAATTACGAAAACGTATAAACCGTACGCCGGATTAATATTTAAACTATTAAAATTGCCGTTAAATCCTTAATTACCAATTTAAACCGAACAGTTGTAATTAGTAAGCTTTAATCAAAACGGGGCGCGGCTTACGGCGGTTACGTAATTTTTTCCGATATCTGTCGAACTTATAACGCGGCTACAATCTGTAACTTATACGGATCGGTTCGAGGTATAAGGATACGGCAACGCCGTTATTTCAAATTAAGCGAATTCCGCCGTTTACGAAAAGTTTCCTATACTTTCTGCAATATAAAAAGTACGGCTTTTTCGTAAATTAAGCATAACGCAAAAAAAAGGCGATCTTTTAAAACGTCCTAATATTGCCATTTATCGAGCCCGGGAACCGTTTAACCAATTTAATTATATTTTGAATTAAATAAAAGTTTTTAAAATTTATTTAACCTATTCGGAAACGTATTAAATAAAAACCGTTTAAATTTAATAAAAATAAACGTCCATTTTACTTCTTTACCGCCGAACGGAAACAACCGTACAAAAAATAATTCGTTTATCCGTCGTTCATACCATAATTCGATTATTTCCCAAGCAACTACCTTTAACGAACCGGCTTTTAATTATTTCCATACGGATTTTTTCGAGTTCGAAAGTTCGGGTATATAAATAAAATTAAGCGTACATAAATTATAACAAAATCCAACCGGAATAAGGTTATTACGGTTCTTTTTTAACATAATAATTTCGTTTTTTTTAAATATATTAAAATCGTTTTACGTACGTATTTGCCGTTAAATAATATACGTTAATAAAGCCCCATTTTCGTCCTATTCCGCAAATTAAAGTAATTCCATTTGAAAAGTTTACGGATAACGCAAATAATATTTTAACCAGCCGAAAGATAAAATTGGGATTCGACGACTGTCTCGTTCTAATCGGGATTATTTACGATAAATAACCTATCGTTTTCCTTATTATCCAAATCCGCGACGTCGATTTTTACTGCAACCTTTATGTTTTAATAAGCAGTACGGTCCTTAGCTTACCGGGCCTGGGTTTTTTTCATTATTTTAGCGAATTATGTAATAAATAATTCGGTTTTATATTTATCGAATGCTTAATAAAGTGCAAACAATATAACTTGTCCATAACTAGTTATATTTAATTGCTTATAGTTACGAACCGTTCGACCAAATTGCTGCTATAAATCTTCCATCAAAAAGCGTTTCGATATTTCCTACTATATTATTTAATTAATATCCGGAATATTTATACCTAATCCAAAAACGACGGTAGATATTACGATATAAATAAAACCATTAAGCTTTTTTAATTTATCGTATACGTAAACCTAATTTCCGTAAAGCATTTCGGAATTATAAAATTTAATAACTTTTTTTATAAGCTTCGATAAATATTCCCGGTTTAACATAATTTTAATTAAATAATTTCGGATATCCATAATTTTTACCTTGTTATTAACATAAATAATAATTTTATAATAATACGTAAACTATTAAACTAAATTACGAAAATCTTATTTAATAACTTAAGCGCGTTAACTAACAGGAAATTTAAATACGCTTAATTCGAACGTTAACCTTTAAATATAAAAAAAACAGCAATATCGATTTCGGAACGATTAATACTGAAACGCCGGACCTCTACCTTATAACTATACCTAATTAAATTTCCGGCTTTATTAAAACCCTTATACTTCGCGATTTTTTTCTTTATAATGCCGCTAGCAATTACTATATACGCAAACTAATATACGTAAGCAAAAAAAAATAAAATGCAGGTTGCGGATATTAGCATATTCAGGCCGGAAATCTTTCTATTTCGATAACAAATATACTTCGTTAATAACAACCAAACCATATCGTCGTTCTAAAACAGAATTTAATATAACAATTTAAAACTAATCGCTCGATAGTTGTTTAAAACCAAAAATAATATAGCTATACTATCCGGCAACTATACGCTCGAATATCCCTAAATCGAACTTTTTCGTTTCCGCAAATATCAAAACAAAAGCAAATCATAACACTACCAATACAAAAGCTCGTTATTCTTCGGCCAACTTAACCAAAGGTACGACTTAAATAATAATCAAATTTATTATTAAAGAAAAAGCTTAAATAATTAAAAACTTTCCAAAGCTTATCTTAATAACGAAAAAAATATCAAGCTTTCCGAAAACCAAATCATATACCGTATTTACCTATTTTTCCGTAAAATACGACCTTATCCGCCAAACATAACGCCTAATATAAAGCAAACAAACCGACGGCGCAAAATTTCTATAAAGTTGTCGGCCGTATATTTAACGTTGGCGTATTGGTTAATTACATCTATATCTGTAAAAAGCCCGGTAAAAGCATCGGATAAAATTAAACGCTTCGCTTTAAAAAGTTAAATATTCGAAGATTTGTGGTATCCACCCTAAATCTTCTAATACGTCGCCCGCACTCGGCTAATTAGGAAGAAAATATACTTCGGGGCTTATTATAAGCGATCTTAAGCCCTATATATCATTATTTTAGCTTATAGGGTTATATTATTATCGTACTGGCGGAAAGGGAGTAAAAAATTAAAACATGCTCAAAACGAAAATTTCAGCCATTTTTTCGGGCGCGTAATACTAATATCGTCCTAATCAGGACCAAATATACATAAGAAAATAAAGATTTTAATTCTGTATTAATTTTTCGTAATCACAAAATGAATAACGTTAAATTAAAGCTATCTTCAGAAAATTCGTATTAATAATTTTTGAAGATTTATATAAGACTGCTCAGAACGAGCCCGAAAAATCACAACTTGATATCAGGCCCTATTTTTAAGGTTTTGTTATTTCTGTAAAGCTTCTTCTTAAAAAGGTTTAATCAATACATCTAACCCTTGCAGCTACTTCTTAATCAAAAGCGCTAGCCACGGCTGCGCCGCAGGCGCAGCCCCAACCTCAAAAAATAGGGCCTGATCTCGATGAGGTAAGACGACATAAACTTTACGGAAAATTACAACTTTTACCAATCGTTAAGCGATTATGGGATTCGATTATATTTGATTTTATTATTAAGTTTTTTTATTAAAAATTCCAATTATAGAAATATATTACGATAATATTTTCGTATTCGTTAATCGATTTCCGAAATTTTTATATTTTTTACCTTAATACGAAAATACCGATGCAAAATAACTCGTATACATTTTTCTTAGACGTAGTGTCGGTATTTACGGATTATTAACGAAAATTATTTCGGATAAAGGTATTATTGTTATTTTAAAATTATGGTAAGGAGTAATAGTTCAACTTAAATTCAATTACAAATTGTTTAACGTGTTTAAACTTCAAAAAACGGATAAATAAAAAGAATAAAACTAAACGTTAAAACGTATTTACGATGTTATATTAATTATAAATAAAAAAATTAAGTTAAGAAATTACTAGTTACGTAATTAGCTTATAATATTAGTTATTACGAAAGCATTAAAACGACGCCAGCAATTATTGATTTTCGTTTTATATTTAAAGTTTGCCGAGATTTACATTAAAGAATACCGGGTAACGTTAAAATGATTTTAACGTCGAAATAGCTAAAACAGTTATACGTAAACATAAAATTAAAGCTTAAATTCGTACGCGATTAAATAAGTAAATATTATAACTAAAAAAGGTTCAAGGGATTAACCTTTTTAAAAAGGGAAATAATTTGTTTAATTACCAAAACCATCCAAACTAAAGGTTAAACAAATAATTTGAATTTAAATATATCGGTCTATATAAAATCGCTAAAATATTTTTAGAAAATAGCTATAAATTAAAGCTATTGCCGGAGGTTAAGTGTTATCCAGTTTTTTGTATTTCGTTAGTGGAATTAGCAGCAGATATAATTAAAGTCAGTACGAGATAAAACGAAAAAGTTATAAAGGATATACCGGTTTACGAGGCGGAAAAAATATTAGATATACTTTAAAGAAGGGGATTTATCTAATATCTAATTAAGTGGAAGGATTACCCAGATTCCGAAAACACCTAGGACCCCGCGAAAAACCTTACGAATACCCAGCGTCTCCTGAAAAACTTTTACCAGCAACGCCGGGGGCGCCAGAGTTAAAAGTACTCCAGTCTAGGTTACTTAGGGGAGGCCAGTCGGCAGGCATAATGGTCTGCGTTAACGCAACCTCGGCTTCCAGCTGCCGTTACTTTCGCTCCAAACGTTCGAACATTTTTATCGCCTTTACACCTTAAATACCCCGACGTAGCTTTCGACCTCGCAACAGCGCAAAACCTTACATAATTTCTGAAAACGATCGATTTTATTGGCGGCAGAACGAAAGGTCTTTCGCGCCTATTCTTTTTCCAATTCAAGTCGCTTCTTTTTCCCATTCCAGTCGCTTCTTTTTATCCAAAAACCGTTAATGTTCAAAAATAAAAAAGCTAAATAAATTACAAAAACCACCATGTTTAATATAACGAGAACATTTCCCAAAATTAAGATATACCTTGCAAATTTTCAACGCGGATTTTGCAACGGGAATAAAAAGCATCAAAAAATATATCAAAACTAAAAAGGCCGATTCGTTTTGACAGAATTAAATCGATATTATATTTGCGAAATCTTTATTTTTTAATATAACCTGATATAACTGTTAAATAATAAAAAATAATATATAAAAAGGGAAATTATTTACTAAATAAATGCGATAAACAAATTAATTTTTAAAGGTAAAGATTTTAAAAGAAAAAAAATCGTATTATAACCCAAAGAACTTGGCATAAAAAAAGACGGTCGAAAGTTATGGGACATATCTTCGATATAGATTTCGAATTACGTAACTGGTTTAAAGGCTTTAAAATGCTTAACGCTTTAAATCCCTTAAGCCGGTAAAACGGCTTAAAAGGCTTAACGGGCTTAAAGGTTTAAGCCGTTCGAGCACCTTAAGCCAAGATTAATATATATACGTTTATTATTTTCCGTAGTTTAAATAGTACCAGCTTGCAATAATAATTAGTTACCCAGATTTATATCTGCTATTACTAGACGTAATTATCGTTTTATTGCTTAAATTCCTACGATACCACTGCTAACATAAACCGTACGACTTAGGTTTAATAGTCGGTTAAGATCATAGCCGTCATATCAATGGTATCTTAACTGCCTTATTCTTAATACGTTCGACTTCTGATATTGTTCTGGAAGTACAAGACGATTATTTTTAAGGCCCAGCCATGGATGAAGTTATCAAGTTTCCAAGATCAACCAGCACTGCTAAAAGAAGAGGAAAGGGAAGGTACTTACGCAAGGAAGCCATTGAGTATATAATAAGGATCATTTAATAGTACGTAAGCGAATACTCTGACGGTAAAGATACTTCAAGAGATCCCCATAGCTTCAGATATGAAGTTTATGCATTATTACGGTGCCTTATTCAAATTTGCGCATTCGTTTTTGGCCAGGGAAGTCGCCGTTTGCTTCCTCAGACGCAAACAGGAGACGGCTGACTGTCCGGGTAACCACTTGCATTTCCACCCAAGAGATTTGATCCGTTCGCATAAAGCGGAAATTCAACGTGCTTCGTCGATCTGCGTGCAATGCCTCCCTTCCTTCCGCTTCAAACAACCAGCTAATTTCGTGGTTACAGAGAAGTGTTGCGACGCTCTCCCGCCTTCCGTCGATTACCACTGCTTTATGTTCCTTACGTCGTATCATTTTCATCAAACGGATTGCGACTGCAGAACTTGCCTTCCGGTCACTTGCCCAGAGTCACTTCTTTTCAGGCCTTTGCACGCCTTGCCTTCGCTTCTTCCAAGCCTTCGTCATGGGCGATCACGCCGATGGAAACAATTCCAAGGGGGCACGACCCGTGCCGTTAGTTCGATATGTTCAAAACAATTACAATATTCCCGGAGATCTTTATGGTCTCAAGACGGTGCATTCGGGGAACGTAGCCGACTTTGAAGATATGAGCACGGTTCATGTAAAGTTTATCAAGCGCTCAACCGTCTACTGCCTCGATTGGCGCCTCTAACGTTCTAGTATTCCCAAAAATCGCTCCAGATACCTTCACTCTCGCTGGCGAGGAATGGGCGTCGTCGTTTTCTGTATTCCTGTCGGGCCAAAGAGCCTCTATTATGAACGTCACACTTGATCATTACAATGATGTAATGATTATGAGGGACACCCAGACTGAAAAGGCCGTCGATTTGACTCACGAAGGCATGACAGTGAGAGTGGCAGTATTGAAAGACCTGTTCTCCTCCGATGCGGCCCCTTACTCTAATCCTGAGCGAGCCAAGATTACCGAGATGAAGACCGAGGCGGCAACGGCACGGATCGAGCCCGAGATGGGGAGATCCGTCGAGAACTTCATGGTGGAGGGGGCATTAATAGTGGGAATGCCCCCAGAATGCCCTAGTATCGCGTCATACCTAGGCCGAATGACGGAGACAACCAGGGTAGATGATACAAGCAAATGCGCATCGGAACTAAAGCATTCTAGCTAGGCCATGACCATAAGGGTCGGAACCGATTGCGAGAGGCCGCAAAATCTCCGAAGCCCGGCACGCAAGCTACAATTGAGACCATCATCAAGGAAGACCGGAGCCATAGCCGGGATTCTTTCTATCAATATCACAGGGACTCTGCTGCAGCGGAAGAAATTGACCCTGTTGTGTACGAGCGCATCGCCAAGGACGAGTTTGTCCCTTTCGATCGAGAGGGCAATTTAGTCTTTGTGCTATGTATCCGAACTATTCCAGCGTCTCTTTGGGGGTGCGACGCTCGACAAGGTCGTCGACGTGACAAAGCAGCGGGCTGGCTTCGCCCTCCCACAACCAAATACCTAGAGACACATGGTCTACGAGCTCATGCGACGTCAACACCCCGAGCTCGACATGGAGCTTGCAACGACCCCTAAGCAACTCAAGGAACGAGTGATGTGCATAGTCCACTATGGCACGTGGGCCGAGCAGGGGCTTACCCGGGTTCGTTCACCTGACGCCTGTCACGGGGTTGATAATGGGGTGGACGAAGCGGCAATCACGGGCCGAGCTGCTCGAGGAAGTGTTCCCTCATTTCAAGGTAGCAGTTCTGGGGCTATCATCGGAGGTTGCGCGGTTCCTAATGAGACATCTGGCACCAAAGGAGTACCAGGACTGTCTCGAAACTTTCAGGGGCCTGCCAAAGCAGAAACGGATAGCCGTGTCCCGGCCGAGCTGGGTGACGCTGTTTGTGCTTGGGATCAACTCGTTTCTTCAGAGACACAACGACCAGAATGATATCAAGAATGGACTCGTCGGTCTTATCTCCATGGGTAACTACACAGGCATGAGCGCCCTCACCCAACCTTCAGAGGGAAAAGCATGGCTGACTGGCGCGCAATGGGAGGTGCCCTGTTCTTCCCCCAGCTAGGCGTCAGGTTGGAGTATCAGCCCGGCGGATGTGTCATCTTCCGCGGCAGATAATTAGATCACTTCGTCAGAGACTGGACCAGGCACCGGCTATTTGCGGCCATCACGAACCAGCAGCCCGTCAGAAACTATGTCAACCGGCGTTTGGGTCTAGCGACTGGTCATCCGGACGAGACGCATCTTCGTCGTCTAATTCGCCCAGTAGCGCAGGATCAGGGTGAGGAGAGAACCAGGTAGGCTGTGACGACGCTACCCCGAAGCAGTCTTCCGACGCAGCATTCTCGGAGGTGATCAAAAGAACAGAGTGAGCCAATTAGAGGTTCACAATCCGCTTCTGTGCACAATGTTACTAGGAGAGGTTGTGTCTTATATCTTATAAGGGTTGGTCATGTTGGTATCGTAATGACTAATCCCTTATGAAATGAGGCTTACCAGAACCAGAACCCGTCTTCCAATTGGATAAAAACCGTGATGCGGCACTGTCAAGGCAGGGTCTTACTTATACGCCAGTGGTGCGTATGACCAAAGCGGCGGAACACGATGTAACCGAGATGATCGGCACTGGGATGGATTTGTGTCATTGCACCAACATTTCGCTGGCGCACCCAACTGCAGCCACCCTTCCCCGCCGAAGTTATTGAGCGCCACGTTCAACGTGCATTTCCGCATTTCTGTGAGTTATTTCTGGTAATTTTGGGTAATTGGGCAGCCATAGGGATCGCACAGGTCCAGTTCTTGCTGGCAATATCCGGGGCCCAAGAACCAATTGAGATTTTGAGAACGCTGATTGGAACAAGGTGCCGTCTTATCGAACCAGCTACTAGCGGGTGCTCTGCAAGCCATGGCTCCTTCTCAGAGTAGACTGTTGACCATCCAACCATTTCGCACGCTGTATCAGCTCTTCCGCCTATCCGGTGTCGTGCTCCACGCCCCGTTCTGGGTGCTGGGCTTCGTCATCGTGAAGTCATCGAGGCCGCATCCCAATTGGACTCTATGGCAGACGTTGTCCAATCACCTCGCGCGAGTGTCATTGGATATCAGAAGTAAGACGGAAACTCCCCAGAGGCTTTCTCTCGAGCCGGGCAAGGAAAAGGACACGTTTAAAGTAATCGAGCCGGCCCGGAGCGAGCTCTACAGGGGCCCGCTGTCGGGCGGGGCGGTGCTGCCCGAACCCATTGGCGGGACCTGGTACCCGAAGCTGCCGCTGGGAAAACCCCCTACCAAGCTGGACCCCAGCGCGCACGTGGTCCTGCACCTGCACGGCGGCGCGTTCATCTTTGGGGACGGCCGATCGGACGACATGGACTTCCTCTGCTCATCGCTCATCCGATCCGGCGGCGCGACCGCCGTGTTCTGCCCGCAGTACCGTCTCTCGTGCCGCCCCGGCTGCGCCCCCTTCCCCGCCGCGCTGCAGGACACCCTGACCAGCTACCTCTATCTCGTGCGCGTGCTGGGCATACCCGCAGAGCAGATCACGGTCTCCGGGGACAGCGCGGGCGGCAACCTCGTCCTCGCCTTCCTGCGCTACCTCGCGGCGTTCGCCGAAGCGGACGAGGAGGAGGAAGAATTGCGCATCCCTCTCCCGCGCAACGCCGTGCTGGTCTCGCCGTGGGTCGACCCGGGCGCCGCGCTAGGATCCGACGCCTACGTCACGGACAACCCGCACTACAGGACCGACTTCCTGCCGGTGTCGTTCGTGCGCTGGGGTGCGGCGGCGTACGTCGGCGACGCCGCATCGCCGTCAGACCCGTACATCAGGGCGCTGGGCAACCCGTTCGCGACGCCGGTGCCCATCTTCGTCAACGTGGGCGCCGCCGAGATACTCGAGGTCGACATCGCGCGGTGGGTCGAGGAGATGAGGTCGCTGCCGGGCAATTCCGTCGAGGTGAACTACGAGGCGGACGCGCCGCACGATACCCTGTTGCTCGGCGAGAAGCTCGCATGGGTGGAGAGTGCCCAGGTCGTCGCGGCGAAGATCGGGATCTTCATCCGTGACAGGACTCTCGGGACGGAGTAAGTGTTCGGACTCGGTAATTGTGATGGCGGTTTTGGCCGTGATTGGTAGAGGTATATGGGGATTTATGAGACATGACATCTCTTGAGTGGTCTGTTACTCACCAATGGATGTCGTTACTGACTTGTCATCTACCCCTAATGCTAGCTACTCGTCCGGGGAACCGTATATCACCTAAGCCCTACCTGGTACAGTAGGGTACAGTTGGTTGGTGTATGAGTAAACGAGACTAGACTAGAGCCAACGTCCTAAAACTCGCGGACTGTCAAGTCTTATCTCTACAATTTGAAATTGTTGTTTCTCCGTATTGTACTATGGATTTGAGTAGGCGGGAGAATGGAGAGCCGGTACGTACTCGTCTAAAACGGCCTTCTTGTCTCAAACTCGCGCATTTCATCTTCTTTTTTTGAAAAAGAAAAAAAAAGGTTGAATCTTGTTTGTCGCGGAATACCCCGCTGAGGCGCCTCCCCCACGTCATGTAGAGTCATGCTTGGTTACACACATAGGGGCTTGTTATCAGTTGTTTGCTCGTCTTCCTTACATAGGGTGAGCAGGTGAACAAGCAGTATTCGGACATCGCGTCTTGTTAGCCTGCGGCTCCCGTAACGCCTCATTTTTCTGACTGAGAAATCCACCCCTCCGAACTGCCGCCCATCATACAGACACCTTGAGGTGGCTCGAGTGGAACGATCATTAATTAACTCAACTGATTAGTCACCATGGCCGTGGATTTTAGACCGGCCTTGTTGGTGGTAGACCTGCAAGAGGATTTTTGCCCCCCTGTAGGAGTCTTCCGGAGCCCACAATACATTGGCAAAGACGAATTGAGGCTAACCAGTGACAGAATGGTTCACTTGCAGTATCCAACGGCCGCGATATCGCTCCGGTTGTCAATCAATTGCTAGCCGCACCTTTCGTCATTCGGATCGCAACCAAGGACTGGCATCCGACTGACCACATCTCGTTCGCCGCCAACCACGAGGGGAAGCAGCCGTACACGGACTATGTCAAAGTCGTCAACCCGCATAACGCGGCCGAGACAGAGGAGACGCGGCTGTGGCCGGTGCACTGCGTGCAGGGCACGCCGGGGGCGGAGTTGATCCCGGAACTGAATGTCGGGCAGATCGACAAGATCATCGAGAAGGGCACCGATCCGCGCGTCGAGATGTACAGCCCTTTCTACGACCCGTTCAAATCGCCGCGCGTCCACGATAGCGGGCTGGCGGCCGTCTTGAGGGAGCACCGGGTCACCGACGTGTACGTGGTCGGGCTGGCTGCGGATTACTGCGTCAAGTTCGCGGCGGTCGACGCCGCGAAGGAGGGCTTCAGGACGTACCTCGTCGAGGAAGGAACTAGAGCGGTCGATGCGACAGGATGGCCGACCTGTCGGAGGAGCATCGAGGAAGCTGGTGTCAGGGTTGTCAGCATGCAGGATTCGGAGGTCTCCAGGCTCATGTCCGCTTCGTAGATTGTCGAAACCGCACAGCGTTATCCCCCAGTAGTCAAATCCCCAACTTACATCGTATGGGCACTAATTTTAATTCTTATGAGACGGTTCTAGATGGACCCAATATGTGCAGATCGTATACACTTGGCTGACATGGCTACGTAGTATAACTAGCGGGCTCTACCTCCAATTTCTATGTAGTCCGGCCGGACTTCTTTCACCTGTGGTCACGCCTATGCATATACAGCTATCTCGGTCGCTTTGGGGATCCCGCTCTCTTTGAACCTCTTTGCTTACTACAGACCGAGATCATCAGCGTAGAATATTCTTACGCTGAATTTCAGGTCGAAAAGTGCGACTTGGAGATAATGCAGGATGATAACTTTAAACGATACGTTACGAGGATAGCGGGGAGAAGCTCACTGGCCCAGGCCTTCGTTCAAAGACCCTAGTGAAAACACCCACAGAAAGGGACCCGAGGACCCCGACCGGACCCATACGGCAGCAGGGGAACGACTGGCCTTACCTTACTAAGGTCGGGCCGTATTTGAGGTTGCAGCTGTGCTTGCGAATAATGAATATTACATTGTAGCTATATAGAACGTCGGAGTTAGTTACTAGTTAAAATATTTTGTTCTAGTTTTTTTCAAAATTAATTTAATATAAAAACGCTCGTTTATTTAGCTTCTGAATCGTATAAATTATAATTGTTAAATTATAAATATAAAAGTACTACGATCGAAGATATACATGAAATTAAAACTTTTACGCATTTTTTCTTAGTTACTATTTTCGATGGAATGTTTTAAATAAACGTTGTAATTATAGTTGTAAAAAATTAAAATAAAATTTAAAGCTGTATATATAGCTAGAATTTTTATATTATTATAATATTGTTATTTTATCTTATTTATACGACTTTAAGAAATTTAAGAAATATATATAGAAACTCGGCGAAACAAATTTAAAAATTAATCTTGATATCAGGCCTTAATTTTGAGGTTTCGTCATTTTTGCGGGTCTTTTTTAATGGGCTAGCGAGTACCTGAAGCTACGGTTCTTTTCGAAGCCTTAGCCACAGCTGCGCCCCAGGCGCAGCCACAACCTCAAAACAGGGCCTGACCTCGATAAGGTAAGGCCTCGCTGGTTCGTTACGGGGGGATTCGGGGATTCGATTAGTTAATTTTTAACGTTTAATGGAGCGGTACTTGAGTAACTTCGAAAAGAGTTGGAGAACGAGCCAGGGTGGCCTGAGCTACCCCTGAGGTAAGGCCCAGCCGGGAACCCGGACCAACAGACCCCAATGTTGGGGAAACTGGATAGATATTTTAACATAATCTTCAGCGGCTGAAAAGGCTGAGGGTTTAAAACAGGCCCAGGCGCTATTTGGCTACAGAGACATTCGGGTGCACATAGTGATCCTCCAGAACATTGTTGCAACGATGACCACCTGAGCTGTGGAAGGACGGATTTCGGGCGTTCCAAAACTAGAGCCTCTAACATATAGAGTTCATGCATACATGGGCAAATTAGACGTGTGATAAGATGTGACGGCAGCACAGGAGCGGAAAAGCGCGTGGCGTACATACCACAGACCAATACCCAGGGGCCGGTGCAGGCAATGTATGTACTACAGTGATAACTACAGGGGGCGCGATGGTTGTCGTGGCGTTCTATACTAAAATTGGAAAGACCGAGGTGGGTCTTTAGTCCGATTCGGGAATTGTTCAACATGGAAATTTATTCGCTCCCTGTTCGGCCCATTGAAACGGAAACTTTCCTTCACCGTCTCACACCCCCCCCCCCAAATCCCGTCTGTTATTCTACATAATTTCACATATTCGCTCCTTCTCACCAGAGCAGCTTCGCCAGTCGCCTTCAACCTCCCTCGACTCTCGTCTCGCCCCTTCTCTTTCTGGTGGCCTCGGCCGTCCATTCTAGCCCTCATTCCCTTATTTATATTCCTGGGGAGAGAGGTCTTGCCAAAATTTTTCTACAACTCCGTTCCGTTACTGTGAGTGGCTTCCAATCGGGTACTTGCCCTCATACCCCTAATTAGCTTATCCAACACCGGTTTGGATTGCTCAAGGTCTTTTCATAGCTTTGGACGTTGCTTATGATTGAAAGGGCCCTCCACCACTCAACTCAACTCAACGGACCGGCGTTCGAGAACATCGCTATCTCGGATCCACGTCAATGCCTTCGCGATGAACACGGCTTCCTCCTTTCTGCCCTCCCGCTTCCGCGGCGAGCAGCCGACTAGCGCGGCAGCTCCGCCGTCGAAGTTGAACAAGGCGGTCACTCCGATTCTACAATTCTTCTCGACCAAAGCCTGCCGGCACCCGATTCACACAATATGCATCGTGGCTTTATTAGCAAGCACTTCCTACATCGGCGTCTTCAAGGAAAGCATTCTCGATGTCACTAGGAGCGCGAGGAACGCGGACTGGTCTTCTTTGACCGAAGGCAGCCGGACTTTACTGGCGGGCCCCGATACCCAATGGAGGTGGCAGGAGATCGATGCCGATGCGGAGATTCCCAAGGACGCCGATCGCCAGGCTCTGGTGACGCTGGTCTTCCCAGAATCCTCCGAAGATGCTCCCCAGACGGCTCCTGAGCACCATATTGTCCCCCTGCCCCGGAATCTCTCCATCACCCATCTGCCCTCGACCTCGAACCCCTTGGCTGCCTACTCCCAGGACAGCGCCCTGGCCTTTGCGATCAAGTACAGCGAAGCGCCCGAATTCCTCGCCGCCGCCCAGGAGATCCCCAACGACGTCCCCGGCCAGGAGACGCGCGTGACGGAGCTCGGCCAGGAAGAACATAAGATGTGGATCATGACGGTCGCCAGGGGCTACACCAGGAGCAGTCTACTTCGCTGGGTTCGCAACGGTTTCACCGAGTTCGTGGACCTGATCAAGAACGCCGAGACCCTCGACATCACCATCATGGTCCTCGGGTACTTGGCCATGCACCTGACCTTCGTCTCGCTCTACATGTCCATGAAGAAGATGGGTTCCAACATCTGGCTGTTCACCAGCGTTCTCCTCTCATCTACCTTTGCCTTCCTGTTCGGCCTCAACGTCACTACCAAGCTCGGCGTTCCCGTCAGCATGATCCTGCTCTCCGAGGGCCTGCCGTTCCTCGTCGTCACCATCGGTTTCGAGAAAAACATCGTCCTCACCAAGGCCGTCCTATCCCATTCTCTAGAGCGTACACCGGAGGAGTTGTCGGTCGGATCCGGTAAGGCCGCCACGCAGTCGTCTGAGCGCCCTGCGGAGGGCATCGTCCAGTACGCGGTAACGCACGCCATCAAAGAAAAGGGTTTCGAGATCGTTCGTGACTACATCATCGAGATCGCATTCCTGGTTGCGGGCGCCGCCTCGGGAGTCCAGGGCGGCCTGCAGCAGTTCTGCTTCCTGGCCGCCTGGATCTTGTTCTTCGACTGCATCCTGCTCTTCACCTTCTACATGGCCATCCTCTGCCTCAAGCTCGAGATCAACCGCATCAAGCGCCACGTCGAGATGCGCAGGGTGCTGGAGGCGGACGGCGTCAGCAAGCGGGTGGCCGAGAGCGTCGCCAAGAGCAACGACTGGCCCAGGCAGTCGGGCCAGGACCTCGCCACCGAACGGCTCTTCGGCCAGAACGCCAAGAGCAGCAGCGTCCCCAGGTTTAAGTTCTGGATGGTTGTCGGCTTCTGCGCCATCAACATCATCAACATCTGCACCATCCCCTTCAGGACCGACGGTAAGCCCCTCGCCAGCATGTACTCGTGGGCGCGCGCAGGCGGGCTGGGAGGCGTCGTTAGCACCCCACCCCTCGACCCGTTCAAGGTTGCCGCCAACGGCCTCGACGAGATCCTCTTCACGGCCCGGAGCCGTAACCGGCCTACCATGGTTACCGTGCTCACCCCTATCAAGTACGAACTGGAATTTCCCTCTGTCCACTACGCGGTGCCTTCCGCCCAGATCGGCGGCTCCGGCAGCGACGACCTCTACTTTCAGCTCGGCGACTACGGCGTGGGCGGAAGGGTCGTCGGAAGTATACTCACCAGTCTGGAAGACCCGGTTCTCTCTAAGTGGATCGTCGCGGCTTTGGTCATGAGCGTGGCGCTCAACGGCTACCTCTTCAATGCCGCCCGCTGGGGTATCAAGGACCCGAGCATACCAGACCATAAAATCGATCCCAGGGACTTGGCGGTGGCCGAACGGTTCAACGATGGCTCCCGGACACCCTTACCTCTCGGCGAGAAAATCCGGGAGGAGACGATGCCGCCGACGCCCTCGTTAACGGACGACGAGTCCCTAGTGGCAACCACCTCGTCTAGGACACCTGGCGTACAGAGAAGCCCGGCCGAATTAGAAAAATTGATGGCGGAGAAGCGCACCCATGAGCTGACTGATGACGAAGTTGTCGCCCTGTCCCTGAAAGGCAAGATACCCGGTTACGCGCTGGAGAAGAGTCTCAAAAACTGCACCCGCGCGGTCAAGGTTAGACGGAGTATCATCTCGAGGACCCGCGCGACGGCGGACTTCACCGCCCGCCTGGAACGGTCCAAGCTGCCGTACCTTGGCTATGATTACGAGCGAGTCCTCGGCGCCTGCTGCGAGAATGTTATCGGGTACATGCCGCTGCCGGTCGGTGTCGCTGGGCCTCTAGTTATCGACGGACAGAGCTACTTCATCCCCATGGCCACGACGGAGGGTGTGCTTGTCGCCAGCGCCAGCCGAGGATGCAAGGCGATCAACTCGGGTGGAGGTGCCGTAACCGTCCTGACGGGCGATGGTATGACGCGCGGTCCCTGTGTGAGTTTCGATACCCTGGAGCGTGCCGGTGCCGCCAAGCTGTGGCTGGACTCGGAAGCCGGCCAGACCATGATGAAGAACGCCTTCGACTCGACCTCCCGATTCGCGCGCCTGCAGACCTTGAAGACGGCGCTGGCCGGTACCTACCTCTATATCCGATTCAAGACGACCACGGGCGACGCCATGGGCATGAACATGATCTCTAAGGGTGTCGAGCACGCGCTGAACGTTATGGCAGCGGAAGGCGGCTTCGAAGATATGGCCATCATTTCCGTGTCTGGCAACTACTGCACGGATAAGAAGGCCGCCGCGATCAACTGGATCGACGGTAGAGGGAAGAGCGTCGTGGCGGAAGCCATCATTCCCGGCGACGTCGTGAAGAATGTCCTCAAGAGCGACGTCGACAGCCTTGTCGAACTCTTCGTAGCCAAGAACATGATCGGATCCGCGATGGCCGGTACGATGGGCGGCTTCAACGCCCACGCCGCCAACATCGTCGCTGCCATCTTCCTCGCCACCGGCCAGGACCCCGCCCAGGTCGTGGAGGGCTCGAACTGTATCACCGTCATGAAGAAGTAAGTTGCCGCCGCCGGAACCATGCCATTGTCGTGTTTGCTAATTATCTTGCAGTCTGCGTGGCTCCCTCCAAATCTCGGTATCCATGCCGTCCATCGAGGTTGGGACCATCGGCGGTGGCACCATACTCGAACCCCAGGGAGCTATGCTCGATCTGCTGGGCGTTCGCGGGCCTCATCCGACCACTCCGGGCGAGAACTCCCAACGCCTGGCCCGCATCGTTGCTGCCGCCGTTCTTGCCGGAGAACTATCACTGGCCAGCGCCCTCGCCGCTGGCCATCTCGTTAGGGCCCACATGGCGCACAACCGCTCTGCTCCTCCAACTCGCACCTCGACTCCGGCGGTGGGTGGCGGCAGTGCGCCTGTCGGCTTGACCATGACGACAACTGTGGAGAAAACGGCGAAGGCCCCCACGGGTAGGAGGTAGAAGCAGGAGGCTTATACTAATATCATATCATTTTTTGCAGGCCCTTATATAGAGCGGGCTGCCTGCTCGGGGTCCTCTCATTTGGGCGTGTCTCCGACTGGTGGTTCACACATGTCAAACCGACATGGGGAGCTGCCAATGGGTAGAGTCGTAGATAGATACCCTAGACGTTCGCTTCGAGGAATCGGATGGTATGAGGAGGGAGGCGAGCTCAAGCGTGCTTTACCATTTACCACGTGGCGAGGAGTTTGGGAGCGAGTATATATAGGTTCTATAGTGTGGCATGCATGTATCTAATAGCCTCGGAGAATCGCTAGAACCAATGACAATGTTGTACAAATCACTTTGCTGGCTGCGGGAAACAAAGAAATCGGGAGTGACCTGATTTTCCTTACAGTTGGGCTTTAAGAGGCTATGGGTATTTCCGTCTTAAAGAAGAGTTAACGTCCAACCTAGGAACTAACAAGATGCTATGGGTTGATTGACCAGTATTTGTCACCGTGACTACTGGTGCATTGAAATATATTTGGTGATTCCTGTGCTTATAGTAAATTATGAACATACCAGATTTCGAGACGAACTTCCCCAATCCGGTTTCGAAATCGGTATCCTTGTAAAGGGCATTGCCTAGACCTATGGAGAGGGTTTACGCGTGGACCGGTTGATTGCCGATAGGCGATAAGCCCCAGGCTTAAGTATTATTAATGAGTTCTTACTAATTCACCGTGACATCATATAATGGATCCCGCCGAACGTCACGGAACCCCATTGCGCCTGTACATAGCGCACGAACGTATATACATCCGGGACATCCGTTCCACTGCTTTTGTCTAAGAAACGAACGATAAAAGTCGCTCTGTTGGTTTCCAATTACTGTAACTCATCAAAAGCCAATTTCAGAGGCGACACCCATAGTAACATCGAACCGTCATGAGCTTCAGAAGCGAACAGGAAGCGGCCCCCGCCAACAAGGGAGGCCCCAAGTCCATGCGCGCCTGGCTCTACAGCAGCGTGCAGAACGGGCTCGAGAACAGCCTGACGCTCAGCGACGCGGCGCCGCAGCCGCCCTTCCCGACCTCTCCCAATGCCAAGGACGAGGTCCTCGTGAAAGTGCACTACGCGGCGCTCAACCCAGTCGACTATAAGATCCCGCAGCTGGGGCTTGCAGCGCGCGCCATAATCCCGGTCCCGGCGTCGCCGACGCTCGACTTCGCCGGCACCGTCGCCGAGTCCCGGATCGAGGGGTACGCGCCCGGTGACCGCGTGTTCGGGCAACTCGGCCCGGGCCGCTTCGGCGCCCTTGGCGAGTACGTGGTCGCGAAGCGCGCGGGGCTAGCCAAGGTGCCCGAGGGCGTGGGGCTCGACCAGGCAGGCGCCGTCGGCACAGCGGGCGTCACGGCCTACCAGTGCATCGCGCCGAACGCGAAGCCGGGCGACCGCGTCTTCGTCAACGGCGGCAGCGGCGGCACCGGCACGTTCGGCATCCAGGTCGCCAAGGCGCTCGGCTGCTCCGTCGTGGCCAGCTGCTCGGCGGCCAACGCGGACCTCTGCAAGGCCCTCGGCGCCGACGAGGTCATCGACTACAGGACCCAGGACGTGTGCGAGGTCCTGCGCGCCCGCGCGAGGGAGGGGGGTAAGTTCGCCCTCGTCGTCGACAACGTCGGCTCCCCCCGCGGCCTCTACAAGGCCGCCGACGACTTCCTCTCCCCCGGCGGAAAGTTCGTCCAGGTCAGCGGCGGCTTCACGCTCGGTGACATGCGCATGCTGGCGTCTCGCGCCCTGCTGCCGTCGTTCCTCGGCGGCGGCCGGCACAAATTCCAGTGGCTGTTGGGGAAGAGCAGGCATGAGGACCTGGCGCGCATCGCCGAGTGGATGGCGGAGGGCAAGGTGAAGGCCGTCATCGACGAGACGTTCGCGTATAAGGACGTGCCCGAGGCGTACAGGAAGCTGAAGACGGGCCACGCGAGGGGCAAGATCATTGTTAGGGTCTCGGAGTAAGCACGACAGGGCTGGAGTCGGTAGTCCCGGTTAAGGGGCCTGTGGGAGGGAAGGCAGTGACTCGTTTGTCGGTAACTTTTTGGTTTTTATTGTTACGGAAATTTTTACGGAGTTATGTTATGTTAATGTATTGTAATATGATAAGACGTATGTAAGTATTGGCCGCCGTGTTATATACATTATTACATGTGATTTGTGCATGGAGCCGCCCCTAACAGAATTCAGAATTTCCAGTATTGGCAGTATACGTGTGCCTTGGATGGACTTGCAGACTGTCTTGAAGTCGTAAGGGCTCTTGGCCAGAAGCCTCCTACGAACAGGTGCTCTTCTAGGCCGGTAAAACGGTTGGGTCTCAATAGATGTCGGGAAACAGTGCTACGTTCAACCACGGAGAAGTATTTTCCAGAAAATCTGCTGGAATTTATCTACGTTTGCAGTCACTTCTGCTAATTGCGTGTTGCCCTCTGTCCGTCCTAGCTTCCTCCACACCCTTATTCCGTCTCAGAAACTAGCCAGCGCGGAATTACGGAGTGGCGCAGCCAGAAAGGGGTAGCGACAGGCGAAGTTCAAGATACATAGTCAAGTATCCTATGCCATAACCCGGGAATGCTCGACCCGATGTATCCATACAACCCTGGATACGAAGTAATGCCTCGTTCCCGAAAATCATATGCCAAGTGCTAACGTACAACACAATACACAATATTCTTTGTTGTGCCGTCAACCTATTATAATAGCACAGTCTTAACCATCCTGACTGGAGTTTAATTGAATACTATGACAACGTGATTGATGGCAAAACTATGAGGGCAGCATGGGTTTAAGACTTTTTATTAGCCAGTATATTGAATGATTACCTAACAATACTCTCTTTTCCCCGGGTTGTCCCAGACCATACATCACGCCCCGATGGTAGCCTCCAGATCGATGACGCTCACGCTGACCCTGTTCGTGCTGCTCGGCGGCAGCCACCCGGCCCCGATGATCAGCAGCTTGTTGTCGTCGTCGTTGAACAGCGCGAGGGCGCGCGAGTACGCCCTCGGCTGCGGGACCGCGTGCTCCTCCCAGGCGGCCGGGTCGCCGAGCCTGCGGTTGACGAAGATCTGGTCGCGGCCGGTGCTGACGACGATGGTGCCGTCGGGCCCGCCGGCGCTCGACCACACGACGTAGGGCGAGCTCACGGGGCGCTGGCCCATGTCCGACACGAGGCTCTGGCCGCGCGCCGACAGCACGTTCAGCGGGTCCCGCGTCAGCCGGTAGTGGACGCGGCACCCGTCGGTGCCGCACACCTCGTACACGAAGATGTACTCGCCGTTGGGCAGCGCCGCCACGACCGGCATGCCCGGCCGCGCCTCGTAGTTGGACGTGTCGTGCACGTCGTCCACGGGGGCGCTCCAGGTCAGCAGGTCCGTCGTCGTCTGGTGCGTCAGCTTCTGGCCGAACCTCCTGTCGCGCTGGTCCGCGTAATAACAGATGAGCTGGTTGTTGTAGACCCTGTCGGCAGATAACCCGGTTAGCACCTGATAGCCCCGTCGCAACGCCATACGTGGGCTTCTAGTCCAAATTGCGGACTCGAGATTTCCGCGGAGACTGCGAGGATGCGACACTCACATCAAGAAAGGTTCCCAAACCGGGGTGAGGCCGTTATTCGGACGGGCCTCGCCTCCGCTCGCGACGCTGCTCACGAACGACCAGCTGACGCCGCCGTCGGTGCTCGCGTAGACGTCGATCTTGGTCCTGCTGAGGTCGGTGGGGATGCTGTTGCCGGCGAGGAGCAGGGTGCCGGCGGGGAAGCGGCCGATGCGGCTCGGCAGCTCGTACAGGAACGGCTGGTAGCGCAGGCCCCAGCCGTTGACGGTGTCGCGGACGCGGCCGATCTCGCGCCACGACGCGCCGCCGTCCGAGGACCGGTAGATGGGGAAGTGCACCTGCGGCGGCTCGGGCGAGTAGTTCTCCCAGGTCGCGAGCAGGTCGCCCGAGGACCGCAGGTGCACCGCCCGCGCGTACAGCACGCGCGGGTCCACCCACCCGGCGTTCGACGGCGGCGAGAAGATGGTCAGGTCCGTCACCGTCGCCGTCTGCCGGACCTCGACGGGGGTTGGGGTCGCCGCGGCTTGGTGGAGCGTGGAGAGGCCGGCGAGGCCGGCGATGGCCGCTCGTAGGAGCTGCATCTTGGGGGAGGGTTTGCAGGGGTTGCTGTCTGTCCTCCGACGGAGCGGGTGCAGATCTTCCCTGGAGATGAAAGTTCGTTGGGGAGAGATCGTCAGGGGAAATCCTCTACTCCTTGTTGTACAGACCGTTCACCTTATATATGCACGTGGTCTTAGACACATATCCGCACAGGCGCCGTTTCAATGCGGCGATCCCCTTGCAGCCGGAATATCTAAGACCGAATCACATAGCGAGAATACCTAATAGTCGCATTTCTGGCTTCCGCCCGAATCGGGTGCGACGAAAAGCCCCATGTTGGGGTAGCTTCTCGCCCCTCGGCACCCCGGATGCTAAGGTATTGGAGTCTAGGCCTTTGACGTAATAGCCAGAGGTGGACAGAGACGGCTTCAAGGAGAGCCAGGGGAGGCTGTAACCCGCACCAATCACCCCGCACTCTGGGGAAGAGAAATCAGGTCCGGCCATGTGGGAATACTTGGCACCGAGTCCCGGTGAGAGGCTCGATTGCTGTTCGGAAATCCTGGGGTAATGTGGGGTTTACGACCGCAAAGAGGTTCGGATGCAAACCCTCCGCTTTCCCGATTGGGAAACTATCTCCTAGACTAATGGACGGATCTATCCACCACTATGCGGGAGACCTTCGACCCCGAGCTAACAGGGGTTAGGTATATCGAACTGCTTGCCGAAGTTTCCAGTTATAGCCGAGGCTATTTTGTTGTGACACGATATTGGAAAGCGGCCCTCCAACTCGGTGTCGTCAAAAGTCTGCTTTTTATAATGCGAAGATTCCGAACAGCAAAGAAAGTATAATTATGTGGTGGCAATACCTCTACGGCTTCGTAATTGGGCCAATATGCACGCTGAAAAGTAACGAGATACGATACTGAAGGATAGAGGTAGCTTATTATGTAGTTTCATAAAAGTTAATCATTCATTTCTTCGCCTGAATACATCATAAACAGGAGAGCAATTATATATCCTAAATGGAAAACGTGAAAATGGCTTCGCGACAGTGGGATCAATTTATAATCACCTCTAATTTTGCCATCCTATAATATCTCCTTACCTGTGATATGGCTAGTTGGTGCAACGCATATCCCGCCGCAACAAAACGAGGACCCACCGTCTAGCCACTACCTACCTCTCCTATAGATCCACAGCCACCCCTATATACCCAACCTCAGCCACACCGGACGGCCTACCTAGTGTCTTATTACTGCATCCCGGGCCTTTCGAAAGTCTAAGAGTTAACGGCCCTGTCTATCTGTCGCATCCTGATCTTACCCGCCTCGGTTCGTCCAAACAAACCACGATCCTGTCAACTGTAGCCCAGCAATGCGCCTCCTCCACACCCCCAAACATAGGGGCCCCTTTTGCTAAAGCACACCCTTACATCATCACCCGTAGGTCTACATATAGACAGAAAATACCACGAAGCACCCCAAGTGGAGACTCTACTTTGTACAACAAAGCAAAGAACTCGGAGGTCGATTGCTATCTAGATAAGAGTACGTAGTACACAGGGCCCGACGCCCTCCGGCCTTCCCCCACTGGCCCCCCCTTTTTTTTCTAACGCAAGATAGGTAGATAGGTAGGAAGTTAGAAGACGGAAAAGAACATGCGTACAAGTACGGTGCGGTGCTGTCTAGGAGGAACCAGAAATGTACGTGTACAACATTTAGAGGGGAAACTTCTTTTTTCCTCTGGACCCTTGTTCTATAACCTCCTTATCTCTCCTACTTCTATTTTTGTGCCTTACCCCTCGACCTTGAGGCTCTGGAGTCTGGCTTCCGTAGCGATGACCTGGTTGAATCTGCGTTAGCCTAGTTCTCGGGTTGAGTGAAAGAAAAAGCAACTCACATCGAGCGCCTGCTGCACCTCCAAGACCTTCCTGACCTCGGCGAGCCAGTCCCTGGATAGCGTCTTGGCCCAGCCCTGGAGGCCGTTGACCTCGCGGGCGGCGGCGTCGAGGTTGCCCTCCTCCAGGAAGGTCTGGGTGCGGGTGAGGATGCTCTCGACGTCGTCGCCGGCGGCGAGGCCCTGCTTGCGGAAGAGCACCTTGCTGAGGACGAGGCTGGACGCGTGGCTGGCGACGCCGGCGTCCTCGGGCAGCAGCGACGCCTTGCGCACCTCGGCCGCCACGCGCCGGAACCGGTCCACGAGCTGTGCCGGCGTCGCGATGCCCCGCTGGTACGCCGACGGGTTGATGGAGTGGATGGCCGCGCTCACCACGGGGTCGTCTGACGCGATCTCCTTGAGCGCCACGAGCTCGCGGACGAAGGGCCGCGGGTGCTCGGAGTCCTCGAGGCTCGCGCGCACCGCCTCGACGGCGACGTGCAGCTGCTGCGTCTTGAGGTTCATGTCCACCACGTCGTTCCAGCCCGTAGTCAGCTTCTCGAGCTCCTTGACGGCCGAGCTGAGCTCCTCGAGCCTGCCGAGCCGCGCGTCCCGCTCGGACTCGACGCGGTCTCTGACCTCGGACAGGAACTGCCGCTTCAGCTCGATGGCCTGCTCCAGCAGCTTGTTCTTGAGCTTCTCCTCATTGACGAGCCGCTCCCGCTCCCGCTCCGTCTTGAACCTGGCCTCGTACGCCTCGCGGACGTGCCTCATCTCCTCCTCGAACTCCTTCCTCCACTGGGCCTCCTGGGCGGCCATCGCCCTCTCGACACGGCCTACCAGCTCGCCCGCTGCGGCCTCGAACTCCTTGATCTTGGACGAGACCTGGGACGCGGCGTCGGCCTCGGCCATGGCCTTGATGTCGCGGATGTGGGAGCCGATCTTGTTCAGCTCGTCCTTGGCCTTGTAGATGGTCGCCGAGAAGCGCTCGCCGGCGTTGTCAGCGTTGACGACGGTGATGATGTCGTTGAGCATTCTGCACAGCTCCTGCACCACGGGCTCCTCGGCGTCATTGACGTTCAGAGGATCTATAGGGGTAGGAGGCGGGTACCGAGAAGGCTCATTGACCTCAGGGGGTGTCCAGGCGGGCCTATCGGCAGACTATACGGTGTCAGTAGAGAACCCTTTTGATTTCTCGTAAGGTAAACGCAGAAACGCATACCTCGGCCGGGGCAGCCCGGACGGCCTTTTCCGAGGCGACGGTGCCAGCCTTGGGCGCCTCGGCAGACTTGGCGGCGGGAGCCGTCTGCTCGGCGGGAGCGTCGGGCGAGGGCTTAGCCTTGGTAACAGGAGGCTGCCTCTCCGGCGAAGAAGCGGCCGCGTCCTTGCTGGCGGCAACATGGCGCACGGCGCTGGTCTGTCGTCCGGCAGGTTCGCCGCTGTCGGCGACGCGCCACGAGGCGCCGCTCTGGGGTTGGATCCTGACGTGGTCGCCCGTATCCTTGGACCTCGGGCTGCCGAGACTCATTCGGGGGTACCTCTTCTGGAAATCGAGCTCCTCGAGGTAGAGCACGGCCTGCTCGCCAAAGGGGACGTACTCGGTGAAGAAGTCGTGGAAGTTGTCATTGACCCGAGAATACCAGACGCCACCGCCGAAGGATACGGCGCCCAGGAGAATCAGAGTTAGGAGATAGTTGCGTAGACGGCGGAAGAAACCCTTCTTCTTCTTCCTCGGCGGCGGCGGCGGCGGTGGCGGAGCTGTGGTAGTGGTTGTGGTGGTTGTGGCAGCAGTAGCTTCGGGCGCAGGAGGCGTCAAGGGAACTTCTCTGGCCCCGACTTCGGGAGTGTCGATCTTCAGAGAAGGAGGATCGCTCTCGGCGGCCGTTATGGTCTCGCTAGTGGGCAGCTTTGCGGGCTTCGGGTCATTGATTGACGGTTTCTTCTCGTCGGCGTAACATCTCTGTAGCAAATTACGTTAACTGACCAGCTGGTTCATGATGCAATTCCTCCCATCCCATCCCGGGCAGAGAGAGTGTTATACATACCCTCCCAACAGCGCCGGCCGGTCTCGCGATCACGGGTTGCCATTGACGGGCGGCAGAGGCGGCGATCGGCCGCGCGCCCAAGGCCCTCACGGATCGCAACGAAGTCCGCAACATGAGGGCATCGAGCGGGGCCTTTCAGGGTGCTGCGGATTGTCGTTTCGAGGGTGCTGGAGGGTGAGGTTTGAGAAATGCTGCCGTCGGGGCAGGTCTGGCTTTGGTTGGTAGTGGGCAGGATTAATTTTTACAATTAATGTCAAGTACCTCCAGGTTATGATGTCCACATTCCAAGCAAGAACCTCGGAAGCTTTTTTTCTTTTTCGGGGGAGGAGCTACGGAAGCACAATCTGACGCAAGTTTTACATTCCACAAAAACCGAGAATTACCTTGATTGGTTAGACTGGCTAATTATTTATTATCTCGAGCCTTTGCGCCAGATTCCGGATGCTGCATTACGTTGCTCCTATCTTAACATCCCTCGAAAAAAGACATCCATAAAGATGATCAAATGACATAGTAGGTTGGTGAAGTCAAGATCTTCGAATCGTATATTTATTTGAATCTATTTTTTATGTTAACCCTGGATTCCGGCCTTATAGAGGAACCTACACCATGAAGTGTATATCTCCCCAGTATAGCCCTCATCCTATATGTTGTCCATGTTCAAAATCAGACACCCTCGCATCACATATGTTAAACGCATACAAGAATGTTGGTCTATTACACAGACTATTCGAGAGGCCCGTGTCCCTCGTTCTTAAAGGGAAACCCATTACCTGTCTCCTATATCTTAGGTGCTCATTCTAACCCCCACCCCATCCGTCTTCGCCAAGTAACCCGTATCGCATATCACGAAAAAACATAACAACTATCAGGTATTAAAAAGGGCGGATACCACCATCCTTCCAGCATAGAAGCTCCCAAACAGGTATACACATCCAGGTCCTCGTCTGCGTCCGCATTCCCCGCATGCCTGTGTGCTTCATATAACTGCCGGTAACTTCTTAGCATCTGATTGTCATGTCGAAGACTAAACTAAACCAACAAAAATGATGCTGGTGACGACGGGTTCCCCCCGACCTCGTATTTGATCCGGGACCCTCATCACCTCTAACCGGGGAAGCCGAGCTGCCACATCTGAGGCTGAACGGAACGAAACGCAATGGCTACCTAGATTGAGACAAGTACTGGTTCTTGCTGGTGAGTCTACTTGCTCATACACACCACGCTTAGACCAGTCGCACCAGAACCAATGGAGAGGGGGCCTTTAGCAAGCGCAGGGGCCTCCGGACTGGGTGTTTGCGCCCTCTGGCGCCAAGCTGACGCCTGGTCGCTGTCCCGGTCTGGCATGTCGTGGGCCGACCTGATCTAGCGGGAGCTTCTTGGCGATCGCCGTGAACAGTTCCCGGACATTCTCTGCAGTCTTCGCCGACGTCTCGAAGAATAGGAGACCAGCCTCTTTCGCGTATGCCTCGGCTTCGGCCGTCTGTATAGCTCGCTTGTCGGGCTGCTCCGTCACCAGGTCCAGCTTGTTTCCGGCTAGGGCAATGATGATATTCTCGTTAGCTTGTCGTTGCAGCTCTTTCACCCACGACTTCGCCTTGTCAAGCGACGCCTGCACATCCTAAAGTCAGCCGACGCCTCCAATGAAGTGATACCGCTGTCGAGTAACATACTGATTGGGTGATGTCGTAGACGACCACGGCACAGTTTGCGTTTCGGTAGTACATGGGCGCCAGCGACTTGTATCGCTCCTGACCGGCTGTATCCCAGATCTCGAACTTGACAGTCGTGTTCTCGTCGAGGGAGATGGTCTGTGTGAGGAAGGCAGCGCCGATGGTCGATTCCCGGTATGAGTCGAATTGATCCTGTCGCGGAAATGGTTCAGTACATAGATCCCAATATCGAGGCCGATCTCACGGTTTGTTGTTGAAAGCTTACCTTAACAAATCGCAGGACTATTGAACTCTATGGCGTCATGTCAGCATCTTATTCATCTCTTCGGTTGCGGCTACATGGTTCGTTGAACTACCTTTCCCACTGCAGACTCTCCTGTATGCGACGGCGGTTAGCATGCGAGGTTGTTGCCTATACCCGCTAGAGTTGCAGATGAGCGACGGAGGTGGGTGGCTTGCCATACCTAATAATACAAGCTTGAACTGCGCAAAGCGGGTGTTCGTACCGCGACCACCTGCAGGTCCTGTGCGAGAAGCCATGACGATTCGGAGTTATGGAGTATCTCTGACGAGGAATATGGTGGGAGAGGCTACAATGAAAGCCGGCGACTGGGACTACTGTAGCAACAAAGATCGAGGGAGGCGTCTACTGGGAGGTGACTCGACGGGATGGGCTTGCGTATCTTATCGGTTGGTAGACAGGCTAGGGGTGCTAAGATCGGGCAACTCTGATGGGACGGAGAACATAAATACCCAGGAAGATAGATAATGAGGGACACGGCGCCTGGATCGGAACCCCGGAGTTGATGGTGTTTCGTTTAGGTTCGCGTCGAAGAGTGTCGCAGCACGAAGTAGACGACGAGGTAAAACACAGCGTTGGCGGATTTGTCGGGTGGATATTCTAAGGCGTAGTAATAGGTAGTATGAATGTCATAATCTTGGTTTAAGTGACTGCCTTAAGTGATGTCGGTGGTCGGGAGATGGTAAAGTGCCTTATGGTCCATGCGCCGCAGGAATCCGCGGTAATGATTCGGACATGCTGCATAAATACATGACGTGCAGTTAAAGGGTGTCATGCGATTAACAAACTAGTGACTTAAAATAATAACTACCTTTATAGTGATGTAAAATTATTAAAACGAGCCCCAAAGCTAAGGACAAATAATGGGCAAAAGTAAACTGAAATAAACAGTAATAAATCGAACAGCAAAAAGGCTTCAGAGAAGCAGAGGTCCTCCTGGGGGTCGAACCCAGAATCTCCTGATTTCGATATAAGACCATTTTTGCTGAATCAAATGATCTTGTGATAAATCGTAGTCAGACGCCTTGCCATTGGGCCAAAGGACCGATGCTTTGTAACAGCTTAGAAAGGAGCTCGCTTAGCTCACTTGTTAAGGAAAGACCAGAGGAAGGCGCTACTCCCGTCAGCCAGTCCGCTTACCTCTAGCGCCCTTTTAGCGCCGTACCGCGACGTACAAATCGGGTCCACTTAGTTTCCGAACACCTTAAAATATTACGAAAAATATTTATAAAACCACAACGCCTCAATGAAAATAAGTACAAAAATAAATTAATATATATTAATATAAGCTGATTTAGATTAAACCGTTAGACCATTAATTTCTTTAAGAATTCCTGGTTAAAATTACATTTAATTGTTAAAATATTCATATATCGAAAGAAAAATGGAAAACATTATTTATCTCTAATGTATATAAAGAAAGTAATAACATTACCTTAAATGCGATTCAAAGTTATATAAGATATGAAAGTTTCGTTTGAATTAAACGTAATTCGATATTTTTAATATTTATTCAAAATCCGAGTATATAATAGTGTTACAAGAACAGGGGTTTCTGTCTGAAAAAGGCCAAGTTCTTGGAGGTTAGCGCGGATGCGGCTGAACCTCGGACCAAGAGAAGGCTTGGCTTTCGAGGTAATCTAGTTGATTTAAGTAATCTATTAGATCACTTAGATTATATAGATCTACGACATACTTATTATAGAATGGAAAGATATATAATAGTCAGAACCCTTATATAAATAGCACCTGTTTAGTTTCGCTCTTTAGCTATTAATTTAAGCTTTTAGTTAAAAGCATTATTTTCCGATTAAAGGAAAAGTTTATAAACCTTTTAAACGAACAAGATTATTAAATTATTTTTCGTATTATTTTTACCTGCAAATTAAAACCTTATTTCGGATACTGCTTATACTTCCAAATGGATATATAATAAGTTCGTTACATTTTGATAACTTTTTAATTAATAGCCGACGAAAAATTTAATGCCCAATTAGGCATAAGCTTTCTTAAACGTAGTAAAAACGATATCATAGAACGACGTTTAAAAGATAAACAGCATATTCGATTACCGTTACTAGCCAGTAAAAGGTTAGTAACCAAATTAAACGATTTACCACCTATTAAAAAAATCTTCTTCTTAATCGACAACATGGCATTACTTTCTATTCGATCTTAAAAAGGACCTTTTTCTTCCTAGCCCCTGCAGCAACCTGCCCCGGCAAAAGACATTATAAAAGTTTACGGATTTAATATAAAAAAGAAGGAAAAAAAATAACCTACCAGAAAACAGAAAGACAAAAAAAGAAAACCTACTATTAACGAAAAATTAAACATTTTCGCGAAAAAAGTTAAAACCTTAAAAGACGAAAATGCCAGACTTATTCGACAGCAAAGATCTTCGACCTTATTTTTATTTGGAGCAAACAAGATTCGCGAAAGCATAATTTTCCTTTCCAGTTACTATAAAATGCCGGAAGTTAAGGGCTATAAGTTAACCCTTCCAAAACCTTATAATAAAACCACGGATATGGAAAGATTCTTAATCCAAACCAGATTTTACCTTAAATTCTACGAAAATTCTTTAACGGAGGATTATTAAAAGGTAATAACTATCTTTTAGCTACTTGTAAAAAAAGTTCTTTTATAGTTTAAACCCATTATAAACGACTACTTTATAAACTACCTTAACCAGTTTTCCGACCTAACTAATTATGTTTTCGGCAACTATGAACATTTTAAAAAAAGAATACGAACTTTTTTTGGAAATTCCGATAAAAAACAGTATGCGGTCGAACAGTTACATCTCCTTCAGCAAACAAAGTCAGCAGCCGAATATGCGACTAAGTTTAATCGCCTTGCATCAATTTTTAATCTTCCAAAAAAGGCATTATTTTATCTCTTCTATAACGGCCTAAAATTATAAATTAAGGATAAGATGTACAAAGTACCTAAAACTGGCTCTTTCCAGGATTATATTAACAAAATTATTATTACCGACTGACGTACCTTTAAAAGGTATTTAAAGAAAAAAAGATCTAACAAAAAAAAAAATAACTAAAGCTTAAGTAGCAAATCCTAAAAGAACAAAACTAAAGGCAAATCCTAAAAAAAAGCAAACATTACTTTAAAAAAGCCCAAAAAAGATAAGTCGAATATTAAATGTTTTAATTATGGTAAAAAAGGCTACTACAAAAGCGAATATCGCTTTCTAGCAAAAAAGAACTCTAGAAAAAAAGGGATTCCTTAACCCTAGAAAAAGGTTAAAATAGCCGAACAAAAATTAAACAGCGAAAATAAAAAAGAAAAGGAAATCAGTTTTATTTTTTCCCAGTGAAAATTCACTATTACAACCATATATTACGAACAAAATGGCAACCTAAAGTACGAATATTACCAAACTTGTCAAAATCGAACAATCAAAGCCTACAGATATCATCCCGGACGAAAAACCTCCAAAATAACTATAGGGCTAAGGTATATTTGTTATTTAAATAAGCAGTAATGCAAAATGCACAATAAATACGGCTAGTTGCGCCCCAATACAGTAATATACGATCCGATACTTTCAAAGCCCAACGAAGCCCCTAAAAATAAAGAATTAACTCACCTGGATACCCCAAATCTGGAGCCAGTTTACGACCACGATTTGCCTCATTTCTCTGCATGCCATAACGACGATTATTTAACCCACTTCCGCGCCAAGGAAGGTAATAACTATTAACCCGAATGGAATAAAAAAATACTTACTAAACCTAACGATAAATACAAGTGCATTAAAACACCTAGATAACCGGAATATCTCCGATTTTATTATTTACACCCCGAATCGGCTTAAAGTTAAAAAGCTATTACAAAAGGATACCTATATTACGCCCTTACATTATACATAATGCATAAGATCTTGGACGTAAAAGCAAACCTTTCGGAAATTTTACCTCTAAAACTAATACCCCTTTAAATATTAAAGGTAAAAGTTTCAAGATTAATTTACCAAATTGGCAAAAAAAAGGGGTTTATTTGCATAAACGATAAGTACTTTAAATATGCAATTAGGAAAGTCCGAAAATAAAAACGCTTTTTAACTAACAAAACCAACAAGTTAAAAAACTACGTAAGCCTTCGAAATTAAGGCATCGAAAAGCCTTAACCTATAAAACCTTATACGAAGCAAAAACCGGACAGCATAATTAAATTAAAATTTCTTTCCAATACGGGAACAAAATATTTAAAGCTATAATCGATCTAGGAGCAAAAGGAAACTTTATTTTACTATTAGTTGCAGAAGAATATCGGATCCCTTGGAGATATAAGCTGAAATCGTACAAATTATTCACAGTCGACGGAAGCTTGTTTAAATATAAAAATAAACGAATTCTTAAAAAAACGAAAAAACTTTTAATACAAATTTAGGAATACTTAAAGAAAATCAGGCTAAACGTAGCCGATATTTTAAGATACGACATTATCCTTGAAATGCCGTAATTCCGTTCCAATAACCTTTACATCGATTAGAAAACCCAGAAATTTTTTGGGACCATTTTATGGTTTCTTTAAAGAAGGAATTCCAAGAAGTTTGTTACATAATCCGAAAAGCTAAAGTAATAAATTTAACTGTTAAGGTACCCCTTAAATACCGAAAGTTTAAAGGATTATTCAAAGAACGAATACGAAAGAAATTACCTAACTACAATTAATAAAATTATAGGATTCCTATTAAGAAAGGATATTATCCAAAACTTTACCAGATTTACTATATAAACCTAGAAAAAGCCAAAGCTTTATAGAAAAGCTTACAAAAAGACCTTGAACGTAAATATATTCAGGAATTTAAATTTCCCGCAGGATACCCCGTTATAATAATGCCAAAAATGAAAAACGGAAAGATCCGAATCGATAAGGATAAAAACCTTATATATCGACGCGCCTACGACTATCGACAGTTAAACGATATTATTATTAAGAATGGATACTCTCTTACCTTTATAAATACCATAAAGGAAAACATTAGCAAAGCAAAATAGTTTACGGCGTTAAACTTACCGGACGGTTATTACTTAATCCGAATAACCAAAGGTAAAAAGTAAAAAACCGCTTTTAAAACAATCCATAAACTTTACGAATATAAGGTAATACTTTAAGGACTTATTAATACCCCTGTTAATTTCCAACATATATTAATAATTATTTTACGAAAATTCCTCGATAAGTTCGTATTTGTTTATTTGGACGACATCTTTATTTACTTTAAAACCTTGGAAAAACATAAAAAGTATATTACTTAAATACTAAAAACATTCGAAAAAGCAAACTTATTAGTTAACGCCGAAAAGAACGTATAGTGAAATGGTGCAGGGTGCCGGGCCAGGGGGCGTGGCTTGGCTGATTAGTTAGTCAGCTCCACATGTGTATTTCTAGGAGCTCTTTCATCGGGCGCAACCCCGAGACCTGTTCATCACCGTTGTTTTTACCGATTATCGTTCAGACACACACATCTCTATTCTAGAGTCTGATTCAACTCGGACCCAAAATACAGTATTTTTGTTTTGCCTTTATTACCGCTGCACTCGGCTATTCTATCGTGACCCGCCCATCAAAGATACTTTAATCAGAACTAAATCTCCCCGTCCTAATTCAAGTAGCTGCCAAAGAGAAAATACTAGCTCTTGTTAGCTGCCGACGGACCTCAATCTCCGATTAACAAGTCGGAAGAAACGGAAAGGATAAGGTTTTAATTAGATACATTTAAACTCGAATATAACTACGATTATAACAATAGCTACGGATACGATAACTTAAACGGTATATAATTAACGACCGCGATTATAATAAGGACGCGACTTTTTGTACGATTAATAAAAAAAAAGCTGTTAAATTAAGGCTTTATTACGAAAATAGTTTTGTTCGGACGACGGTAAAAAAGTACGAACGCGTATAAGTAACCGGTTTTAAAGCATAGATTAATTATCTAAGTTCTAGATCGATTACGCAATTTAAGATACTATACGTATTAACAGGAAAATTACGTAGCAAAATAAATTATAAAATTTAATTAATAAGGGCTAAAAAAGCCAAAACTGTGTCGCTGGCGATATAGCTATTAGGATTTAAACTAATTAAAATAAGTGCAGCGACGACAAGATTAACGATATAAACAAAATAGCAAATATAAGCAGAAAAAGAAATAAGGTTATGGAATTATTTATTTTGTATACGAAAGGAAAGTATCGAAAAAAAAAAAATAACGCCTTTTAATATAATGCAGGAATTAGGAAAAAAATATTATAAAATATATTTTGGAATTTCCTAACGTTAATCGGATAATATTTAATTTAGTTATTATTAAATAATATTATTTAAGATTTATTTTTTTTGTTAAGCTTAAATATTATAATGTTTAAGTTAATAATAAAAGTATTAATTAACAAATTAAAAAAAGGTGCAATTAAATAATTAACGACGTAACGATAATTAGGATAAAATTATTCGGACGGATAAAAAAAAAAAGGTTATTTATTTTTTAAGTTCGAAAAAAAGGGAAAATATATCCAAAATAATTATTACGGATAATTATTTATCTTATATTTAAATATATTTCCGTTAAAGTAATATTTTAAAACTTAAGTAATTTAAGAACTGGTAGTATTAATTAATTTGAAATAAGTTTTAGCAGGTTTTTTAAAGGCCCGTCGAAGCTTTTTAAAATTGCTACTTAAGTTTATTTATATTACGGATTATTACTAATACCGAATTTTCTTAGTTTTACGAAAAGTTAAAACTTTTTAAATACGACCGTTTAATACCGATCGATAAAAAACCTTTACGACAGTAAACTTAACGAAATTAAACCTTAAAGTATTAACAGTTCGATTGGATTTTTAAAGCCAATTAAGGATACGATTACTTAAGCGAACCTAAGAATTATTATCAATTTACCGTAAGGACGAAATACCATATTAACTTAAGACTTAAAGTTATTTATAAGATTAAAAGTACTTATACCGAACGTTATATCCCTTAAACTTATTAATCAATTTAATTACGATTTCCCTATTAATATTATAAATAAGTTTTCGTTTTTTATAATCCTTTCGGATTTATCGGCCTTTTTGGATTTTCGCTTTTTAAAAATTAAAGCTACCAATTAATTTAAAGGAATTAATAAATTATTTACAAAATATAAACTTAAGGAATTTAAAATAATCGCCGAATTACTTTATTAAATTAATAACCCCTTTATAAAAAACCGGGTTAAAATTATATTTAATAATATAACTTCATAAAACGAAACGTTTAAGCGTATTTTAAAGATTTTTAAGTTATAAAACTTAAAGCAAATTCGGATTACTAAAAATTAATTAAGGACTTTAACGAAATAAGTTTAACGCAGTATTCCTAATTATGTTTATAAATATTGTTTAAAGTATATTATTAAAATAAAAAATATTTTAAAAAAAGCTAAGTAAAAAGGTAAAATAATTATTAAAAACGAATATATTAAAAGCTTATTAAAAAAGTTATCCGTTAACTATTTCGAAAAAATTTTTAATAATTTGTTTATAAAGCTAAAAAACCTATACGTAACCAATTATAATAATATTTTAACATTAATTAAAAATTAGGCCTTAAATAAAGCAAAACTTTTTAAACATAAAAAACGTAAGTAATAATAAAAAGGTATCCGTTTCGACATTAATTAAGAAAAAAAAAAGCGGTTTAATCCGACTTAATAACTTAAGTAACAACGATTAAAGAACTTTTAATTGCAACCGAAATTATTTAACCGTACTAATTAAGTATTAAAGATTATAAATACGCTATAGAACTTAAAAATCGTACAGGTTCGATAAATTTAAAACTTAAAGGTTTTTTAAAAATAAATACGTAACCGAAAAGCAGCCCGGATATTATAATATTACGTTCCGTTAAAATAAAAGATACTTTGGGCATATAATTATGGTATTAATTTATCGATTAATGCAGTTAGTTTTCAGCCGGATAATTATATTCGATTAAGTCCTTACCGTAAACGAAATAAATACCGAAGTCGAAAAGGTTATCGTAAAGGTTATTAAGGTTAAGGTAAACGCTTTAGTAATTTTAATTAAGGTATTTATTAGTTTTATTTAAAGCTAGGATATATTATATAAAAATGCCGTTTATTTTTTAATATAAAAATTATAGGATTGGTTTTATTCGCTGACGATAAATATATTATTTTCTTTGGATCCCCGGAAAATAAAATAACGTTAGGCATAATTTAATTCCCTTAGGTTTTTAAGAACCAGGCGATCGAATAGCAAATCTTAATTTGGAAAAAGATTTTAAAATGGATTTATAATTCGCTAATTTTCCTTATCCGATTTAAGGAAAAAATACGATATTTTGATCGGCGAAACGACATTTTTAAGGGCGTAAACAGTTAATTAACCAGCTTTAATTCGGATATTAATAATTTAGCTAAATCTTAAAAATATATTACGATTTTAAAGCCGAACTAATAAAAGCCCGATATTAATTAAAATAAGGTAACCGAAATTAATATAACCCATTTCGTTAACCATAACGGAAAGTTATTTTATAAAAAGGTACCGTTACGTAAATAGCTATAAAGTAACCTTATCGAAAATAAAGGTACCCGGCATTTGGAGGAAATTAAAGCCTTGGAGATCGACGATTCTGATTAACCGATTATGCTTATTAGCGTTATAATGGTTAAGCGTTTTAGGAATAACGAAAACGAATCCGAAGGTATAAAAAAGAATAAGACCGAATACGAAATTAATAACGACAAATTAATATATAAAGGATTTACGTTTTATAATATAAAAGTTAACGCTTAAACAGATAATATTTTCCAGATAAATGCCAGTATCTTATAAATAAACGATATTATCCAAACGGATAATACCGTTACTTATAAAAGTTTGATCGATAAATATGTAGTTAAATTTTAGGAAAAAAAAATCCGGAAAAATTTTAAAAGGAAATTTAAAATTACTTGGTCCGAATTAATCGAAGTTTGCCCAGATTTCGGAAAAGCTTTTAAGAATTTCATGGCCGCCAAGATTTTAAAGGTACTTAATCGCAAAAATAAAAAAATAATCAAGATAACCGAAATTAAAATACGAAAATTAAAAATCCCAAAAGTAAGAAAACCCGTTAAAATCTTTACTATAAATATTAGTTACAAAGTAAAAAGCTAAAAGGAAATTAAAATTTTAACGATTTAATAATACAGTTTAATTAAATATATTACCCCTTTATTTAAACTGGCAGTTAAAGTAAGTTACGGAAATAGCAAGGACTTAATTAATAAAGTTATCGATATTAAAGCAAAATCGAACATTATAGTTACGTCGTACGTTAAGCGATATGGACTGGCTATATAATAAATCCGCGTATCGTTTTTAAGCTTTAATTTTTAAAAAAGAACTTTATTCGAAAGCATTATCGAAGCTTCCGTCTAATTAGCTAACCGATTAATTATTATTTTATTATTTGTCGTTAATAACTATAACGTTATGTACCTATTAATCTTGGAACTTAATTTTATAGCCAAATCGAAAATAACGTTTAATATAAACCCGGACGTAATAAAAAAAACCTTAAAGTTCGGCCCGTCGAAAATTATTATTTCTTTAATTCCTGCAAAACGTATTACGCGTAATATTCGTACTGACGAAAAGCTAGAAAAAAAGCAGCCGGTAAATTAATAAATTACTTTATTGGCGAAAGCAGGCTTACGAACGAAAAAACAAAAAAGTAAGCTATAAACCTTTATATTCTCCCTAGAGGAGACGTGACCGTGTAGACAAAATTGGATAAAATGATAGATTATTACTTCAATTCCTAGGCTTCACTAAACCTATCCCTTTCGTAGGCATCTTACTTTAAAGCGACTTTAGATTGCCTTGTCCCGTTCTTATCCGCGTCGATTCTTGTCGAAATTCTGGACGGTTTTCGCAATCCGGAGCAGCCGGGTAAACTATCGTTCGTAATCTTCCAGCATGTATCGTTTCATAATCTGAACTTCGAAATTGTTAAACCGGTTACCGCCTTTCCCTTCCAATTCCCCTTCCAGTTTCGCTAATACTTTACTTATGATCGTCATATTTTCCGCTATATATTTTTGCAAAAATCGATTTTCGTTATTTTCGCGAATCAAATCGTATCCGAAAATTAACAATCGAAGTTAATTACTTTGGGAAAGATTTTTAAAATCGATAGTGGTATCGATAGTTTTAGCCCGTCCGGTAATTTTGTGCGAATTATGTACCGTTAAAACGACAATTTCTGTAAAAATCCTGCGGTTACGGATTACCGGTATCGTATATTCGGATTTGCGCGGTATATTATCTTGGGTAATTCGAAAAGGCGTAAGGACGATCGAACCGTAAGATTAGCGAGGGCTCGGAAAAATGCCGGCCTTTTATACGTAATACGGCGCAGTTAAAGTTTACTATTAAAGTTTACTTTTAAGGTTTATTTTTAAGGTTTACCGTTAAGGTTTATCTTTAAGGTTTATTTTTAAGGTTTATCTTTAAGGTTTACCGTTAAGGTTTGCCTTTAAGGTTTATTTTTAAGGTTTACCGTTAAAGTTTATCCTTAAGGTTTACCGCGTAAAACTTAATATTTCTTAAGTTATATTATTTAACCCTACCGAATCAGCCAGCGGGCATAAGGTTTACCAGGGTCGAAGCTTATCGGCAACTACGTATTCGGCTTTAAAGTAAGGCTTTATGGGACTGAAGTATCAATTTATCCTAACCGTAAAAACCATTAATCAGTTATCGTGTTCGAAGGTACTGGGTATAGTATCTATCGTGCAGATTACATCGTGTAATGATTTTCTGTATATTTGGCTCAGCCTGGAAAATAAGGCTTAAACCCATTCGACCTTGCATAAACCTTTATATCTTTTCGATTAATAATACTTACGTTAATTAAAACGCGAAAATTATTTAAAAAGCTATTAATAATAAGCTAAAACCCGGAAATAAGATTTTAAGCTAGTTTAACGACGAAAAATTAGCATATATCTTACATGGAATATTATAAAACGAAATGTAATAAAAGATTAATAATAATCGGACCGTTTAAATTAATACGATATATAAACCCAAGTAAAAAAAAGTAGTCCCTGTTGACGATGCACTTTTTAATAGATTAATACTTTTTGGAAACCCGAATTAAAAAGTTAAAAAATTCGAAAAAGCTTAGCAAATTATTAATCAAGATAAAAAAAAGCCCGATAAGCCTAGTACACCTTTAGCTGCTTTATTCCTTAAGTTTACTACCATATTTCGAAAAATTCGACTTATTAAGGAACGCGTCGATAAAGTTCTTCATTAGTTAGGAAATAAGTTTACCCCCGAAAAAAAAGCCTTTTTTAAGGAAATGCTTTTTCGCAAAAAAGCTGCTTTAACTTAGGATTGGAAGAAATATGGCAGAATTAAATTAAATGTCGTACCAGATTATAAAATTCGAACGATCCCTTATAAGGCATAGCAAGCTAAGGGTATAATAGTGCCGGCAAGTATTAAAAATAAATTAATCGAAATATTACGAATACGCGTTTAGTGAAATATTTTTAAATAATTTTATGTTATATATAGGAATATTTAATTCTTAATCGAAAAAAAGGATAATAATTTCCGATTAATTAATTCTGCAATCAAATTAAATGCTGTTATTTTGCAAAATACCTTTATGCTGGATAATTGCAATAAGTTTTCCGCGGATTTTGTTATATATTTATTAGTTACTTTAGTGAACTTTTTTTTAAGTTATAATTAAGTTACTTTAGTTTTAGCTAGTAAAAATTTTATTATTTTCGCGATACCGTTAAAACTTTTAAAATATATTATTATACCTTAAGGGTTTACCAATTTTGTAGCTTATTTTTACCGTATAGTTAGGAAAACTTTAGATAATTTAATATCTGATATCGCCCGGCTATTCGTTGATAACGTTAAAATCAAGGCCTAAAAATAAGATATAACGACGAAGAGATTTTTTTAGGAATTCGGCGATTCGTTTTTAAGCATATCGTCAATATAAACAAAACCCTTTTTAATTGCGAACTTGCTGGTACGACAATTAATATAAAAAAGTTTTAATAATATTAAAAAAATAACCGTTATAATCGGATTTCTTTGCGGAATAAATGGGCGGCGACTAGATACAGTTAAAGTAAAAAAGATCTTAAAAATTTAATTATATAAAAATGTTTCGGAGGTTAAAATTTTTTTAAGTATTATCGTTTATTATCGAATATTTATTACGTATTTCGCTATTAAAATAAAACCTTTTACCCGTTTGTTCCGAAGGAATTAACTTTTTATTTAAGGCCCCGATTAAAATTAAGTAATAGAAAATGTTAAAAAAGCGATTATTATTACCTTAATTTTAATTATTTTAGATTATAACTTTAATACCGGAAAAATTATTATAAAAATAAACGTAAATAAAGAAAACTTTAAAGGTATTTTCGGTTAATTAATTAATGGAATAAAATATTCCGCGCGTTTTAAAAATGGTACCTGGAAAAGTACTAAATTAAATTACGACGCTGGCAAATTAAAATGTCGAACAGTTTTTAAAATTTTAAGAAAATTTCGGAATTATATTTATAAAATCCGATTCGTATTAGAAATTAACGTTAAGGTATTAATAATTTAAATTAATAATTTCCTAAGCTTTTTACTTAATACTGTAATTATTCGTTAAGTCGTTTAAATAAAAATGTTCGACTTCGAAATTAAATATATTCCCGGCAAAAAAAATATAATAACGGACGGTTTATTTTAAAAATTACCCGAAGTTTTTAATGCGTTAAACGATTAAAAAAAAAATCGATAATTTTATTAATATTTAGCTTAATATTATTCGGCTTAATTTTATTTTAATTAATACAGCTATTACACTTATTAATACGGATCGGCGACAAGGACCTTTTATTAAGAACTGGTTTAAAAAATCGCAAAAGTACGTTAGGTTTTTAACAATATTGGATTTTTTTAATCGGTTCGATAATACTTTTAAAAAAAAGCGAAATACTTTTAAATCCGAAACGTTAAATTACTTTATTTAAAACGGTATTTTTTGGCGTAAAGTAAATAAAAGGTACGGCAGCCGGCGAATGGTTAATACCGAACAAAAGCGATTTGCAGTAATTAAGTAATATTATAAGGATTATGGTTATAAAGGACGAAATTCGATTTACCGTCGTATAACAGCTTTGTATTATTGGCGTAACATATTTGGTTATGTTCGGAAAGTAATATTTACGTATACCAAATGCTAAAAAGCAGCCGATCGACGTTTCGAAAAGGGTTATAAATTTTTGCAGCCGATTAATATAACTATTATTTAAGTAATCGATGTTTAATTTATACCAAATGACGATAGTTGCAAAGTTACGGTCGAAATTAAGTACGAATTATTTAATTATTTAAAAGCTAAAGTTTTACGATTAATTACGTCAGCAACGATTAAGAAGTTTTTAAATAAGTACGTTTTTTATCGATATAATATCCCGATTAAGATTAAAATTAACGGAAATTTAAAGAATAAAGGCGAAGTTATTAAAGCTTACGACGTATTAGGGATTAAAAGGAAAATTGGTACCGTATATGTAGCTTAATAATAAGGCCTGGTCGAAAAAAAATACGTTTCGATCGTTAAAGCCTTAATAAAAGCGACGAATAGAACTGGCAAAAGATGGGTTAAGTTTTTGCTTAAGATGGTCTTCGCCGACAATACCATTATAAAAAGTTATGGTCTTAGTTCTTATAAACTGTTGTACGGATAAAAAGCGCTTTTACCGATCGAGATAATCCGGCCGACATAGAGAATTATAGCTTGGGACTTAAACACGCCGAAAGAAAATTTAATTACGTAAAAAATTCGGCTTTTCGAAAGGAAAGTTAAAAATATAGCTAAGGTTACCAAAGTAATCGTTAAGTAACGCCGTAAAGCAGCTAAACTGGCGAATAAAAGGGATAGGAATAAGATAAAAGATAAACCCTTAAAAGTGGACGATTTAATATTATTATATAATACGTTACGATATATAAATATATTTAAAAACATAAAATTAAAGTACCGTTATATTGGCCCGTATTTAATTAATAATATTATTGGTTTAAGTATTTATTGTTTGAAAAAGATTAATGGGACGAAGTTATAAGGTACTTTTCTTGCTAATAAATTAAAGTAATTTGTAAAAGATAAAAAAGGATATTAAAAGTTAATTAACTTATAAAAAAACGACTGGACGAAATTATTTGTTAATTAAAGCGACGATACGATATCGGATATTTCGGACGTTACGAATATTAAGCTACCAGAAAATTAATAGCTTAAAGTTTTAAAACCTGTAAAAACAAATATTAAAATGCAGATACCAAATGGCCGACTTAAAGGTTATGCGGTTATAAACGACAGCAATACGACAAAAACGATATAATTAAAAAAACGGAAAAAATTAACGCGATTAATTGCGAAAAATTAAAATATAATAATTTCCTTAAATTCTTATAAGCTTTTATAAGCTTTTATAAATTCCCTTAAATTCCTTTACCGTCCCGCCCGCCGATACCTTATACGATAACTATTATGTTTTACTTATAATTAATACATTTTATTATATTCGCCCGGAACCGGAAATTAATAATATATTTCTTTATTTTGCTTCGAAATTAATTTTTATCGTATATTTTAATAATAGGATAAGTATTTGTACGAATATTTTTTTTATTTCGTAGCGATCGTAAAAAGTTAGCTTTAAATACTTTAAATCGTTCGTTTCGGAAAGTATAATTATATTTTTCGATAAATTCGATATAGTTATTATAAGCCCCGTTAAAAAAGCCGGGAATCGATTAGCATTTAAAAAATAGGTATATTCCGTATTAATTAAGATATTCCGACGTTATATATCGTTTTTCGTAAAGCTTATAAAGTACTAAGTTAAGTATATCGAATATTTAAATAAATAAATTAATAACGTATTTAGGATTTTTAACAAAAGCAGTTATAAAATAACTTAAAAAATTAGCCCGATAGATTTCGACGTATATTAAATAAATTATTAAGTTTTCTATTAATTGGAAATACTTAATTATATTAAATTAAGTATTTATAATTGCTTAAAAGTTTTTATTTTCGATTTGTTATTATAAATACCGATCTGTAATTAAATTACCGATAACGTTAATAAATATAACCCCGAATATTTGTATTAATTAGCGGATTTTATTAACGATGTTACGGAAAAACCTAAGTACTTATTTCGATATATTTAAAAGTAACGTAATATATAATATTATTTTTATTTTAAAATTTAATTACGTTTTAGTTATTATCGAAATAAATACGGCGAAAACGTAACGTTCCGATGTTAATAAATAGCCCAGAAACCCGATTAGTATCCCGAGGATTTGCCCGACGTGCTGGAATTGTCGAAGCCGTTAATAAAAACCTGGCGAATAAATTGTTATTAGGTATCGGCAGGTTAATAGGAATAGGTATAGGCGTTACTGATCGCCGTCTACCGATTATCTGTTCGACGATACCGAAGATTAGATTGGGCCTTGGAGGTATTTTAACTACTTTTGTTAATGGCAATACATATCGTATCGGCCAAGGTCTTGGAAGTAATGGATTATTTATAACCGGTATTTCTGGTAGTAAAGTATTTTGATTAGGATTTATGTTGCGAAATTTGTATTGGAAGGTAGGAGTAAAATTAAGAATAGGTATTTGACGATATATTAGGTTTTGTAATTTACGAACGTTATTAGGATTAAATAAAGGTTTTGAATTTCGAATATTGCCTAAAAGTTTATCGATACGACGGGTTGATAGCTTGGAAAATATGGACGAGTTTAATACCGCCAAGATTCTACGACGATAATCAAAAATTTGGTCCAGCTTTTTAATATTCGCTTCGATTTTAAGATCGACAGGTTTCTTAGTACCAAGATTTAAAAGCTTATTACCTAAACTAGATTTCTTTTTAATAGACGATTTTTTTATAGCAGGGATAAGATTACCTGGATTTACATTTCTGCAAAAACCTTAAGGATTGCGGAAATCTAATAGTTAACGAAAGCTTATAATGGTATTAATCGGTGCAATAAAGATAATTATGTATATATTTGGATATGTATTAGGTTTGGAAGGAAAAGTTGGAATGGTATTGCAAAAAAGATGTAAAAAAAGTGTAAGTGTGAAAAACGAATGTATATACCTGATTAAAGAGAGCGACGACGAGGGCATCTACCTATACAACTTAGGATAAAATTTTCTGGGATTTTTTCGGCGTATACGTTTTATCTGCAAAAATTCAGTGCATTAACTTTAAATGCCCTTAATTAATTAAACGCATAAGTTACTGGTAAATTTTGGCAAATTCCTATACCTATACAATAATTATACTTTAATACTTGCAAAGCACCTTTACCTACATATATATATTATATATTATCCCCAGCTGCCATTATTATCCTTAAATTACCTAATACCATACTTAAATATATTAATTAATATATCCTTAATTATTATGTCGTAATCTAAGAAGCGTATTATATAAGATAAGGACGAAAGCTTTAAAAAGTTAAATACCTCGGATTTTGGAAAATTTGTACGATTAATTAATATACCCGTATAGGAAAACGATAACATAATATAATTCCTTAAAAAGATATATAATAATAATTTTACTTTTTATCCTTTAAAAAAAGTTGTACCTTAAATTCGTTTTAATCGGTTTATTCCTATATATCTAAAAAATATTAATGGTTAATGTTTATGGAAAAATATTAATCCGTTACTATATTAGTTAACAGAACCGTAATGTAACGAAATGGCTGGATTTTTGTAATAAACCTTTATAATCGTTTAAGATAAAACTTATTTACGTTCCGAAAATATTATTACTTTTATCCAAATAATTACCCAGGATATACCTTTAAAAATTATCGTTATTATTTCAGAAACTGGACGAATAATTTTATATAGCAAATTTAAACCATTTCCTAATAAGATTTAAAAGGCGATTAATAATAATAATCCGAAATATATATAGTTTATCGCCTAAATTAAAATTTCGATTAATAAAGGTTTAATAAGGTATTGGATTAATATATTATACGACCGATTAAAGCGTTTATTGTTAATATTCGATATTTATGCTACCGAAAATCGTATTTAGTTATTACTTTAGCTGTACCGAAAGGCGTAAAAAAAATTAGGATTTAATAATCCGCCTGCCCGTATAATGATCGTTAAAATACCTATTTAAACTAAATATTATATTTGCGGGTTATAAATTGCTTATATTTTTTACATTATTTGCTACGACTTTATAAAATAGGGAAATTAAATTATAACCGAAACAAAAGGATTTAGTAAGTATCGAATGGAAAATAAAATTTTCGACATAATTAAAGGATTCCTGGGCCTAAAACCAAAAACGGAAAACATTAAAAGAAACGTAAAAAATTAACTTAAAAACTTTCCGTCTTTATTAGCTAAAAAAAATAACGACGAACCAGATTTTGATTAATCTGCCCGATTATTTCATAGTAAACGACGTAAACAAAAGTAACGTTTTGATTAATTTTAGTAATTATCCGTACGACCATTTACGATATTAATGCCCCTTTTTTTATTATTTCAAACTGGCCTATCGGCATTTAAAGTTATACGTTTTAATTTGATACTTACAAAATTATTATTCGAAATAAAATATAAGTTTCGACCGAAGGTTGGTAATTAACGAATAATAGTAATAATATAAGGTTAATATATTACGCCGTATAAATAAGTAAAAAATATATTTAAGGATGTAAGATAAAAACCAGAACCATATTTCCCGTAAGGATGGCCAGGTTGGATTAAGTATAAGTTTTTAATTAGTATAGAAAAACCAAAGAATAAGGCTTAAAAAAAGTAAAAAAAGGCCAAGCAAAAAAAGAATCTAGCTAAACGTCGAAAACGAAGTCTTAAGTTAAAAATAATAGAAGATAAACTGCGTAAGCGTTAATCAGATTAATTAATAAGTTTTATGTATGGTCTATAGCGTTAAAAGTTGGTTGCGTTATGTTTTTATTTGTTTTTTAAAATAGATTAAGGATAATCTTATTTCGAAAAAGGAAGGTTAAAATGGTACAGGGTGCCGGGCTAGGAGGCGTAGCTTGGCTGATCAGTTAGTCAGCTCCACATGTGTATTTCTAGGAGCTTTTTTATCGGGCGCAACCCCGAAACCTGTTCATCACCGTTGTTTTTACCGATCATCGTTCAGACATACACATCTTTATTCTAGAGTCTGATTCAACTCGGACCCAAAATACAGTGTTTTTGTTTTGCCTTTATTACCGCTGCACTCGGCTATTCTATCGTGACCCGCCCATTAAAGATGCTCTGATCAGAACTAAGTCTCCCCGTTCTAATTCAATAGCATATTTAAAAGTTAAACTTTTTAAGCTTTACTATTACTCCAAAATAGATTTAGATTTAGGACTTTAAAATAAAGGCAATTAAAAATTAGCCGATTCCCGATAAAGCGACCGTTACCGACGTCCGTTAATTTTTAGGATTTACGGGTTACGTACGTAGCTTAATCAAAGATTTCGGAAAATTCGCTAAACCCTTAACGAACCTTATTACTAAGGAATATATTGGAAAAAAGTTCGAATTCTTAAAGAAAGCTAAGAAAGTAATATAAACATTTAAGGATTAGATTATTAGCGCTCCCGTTATGAAACTACTTAACTATAACAAAAAAAAGCGATTAAAAACTAACGTTTTAAATAAAGCTTTAAAAGCCGTCCTAAAATAATAGGAAAATAACAGAAAGTGGCATTTAATAGCTTATTATTCCAAAACATTAAAGGATGCAGAGTTAAAATACCTTATCTACGATAAGGAATTATTGGTAATTATTATGGCATTTAAAAAATAAAAACCTTATTTTAATGGAACCAAAAAACTTTTTAATATTTACTTTAACTATAAAAATCTTACTTACTTTATAATAACTTAGGATTTTAACAAACGACATAAAAATTGGATAATTTTCCTATTTAAGTTTAATTTTAAGATTTATTATATTAAAAGCAAAAAAAACATTTAAGCGGATATTTTAAGCCGAAAAAAAGATTACGATATTAAGGTTCCTAAACGACGTATATAAATGTTATAACCTATAAAGGAAAGTATCTTACGATTATATAAGATATTAAAGAAATTTATTTTCGAACTTTTAGCCCAGTTTAAAAGCTTATATAATTTTAATAAGCAGAAAAAAGTTAAACAGTTAAAAGGACGATCCGAAAGTTAACTGCTATACCGCGGAAAAATTTATGTTTTACGAAAATAATAAAAACAATTTGTTAAAAAATTTTACGAAAACCCGCTATATAGACATTAAGGGATTTTTAAGATAATTAAGCGACTTTAAAAGAAGTACGATTTTCCAGAACTTAGAAAAACCGTTAAACAAGTAATTAAAGACTGCAACGTTTGCAACAAAGCCAAAACAGTTCGCCATAAATTATACGGACTGCTGCAACCTATAAAGATTCCAGAAAAAGCCTGGAATACCATAGCTTAAAACTCTATCACCGGCTTACCTTTATCCAAGGACCCCGTTACCGGAGTCCAGTACGACGGAATATGGGTAATCGTCGACAGACTCACTAAGTATAGATACTTTTTATCCTTTAAAGGAAATACGACAGCAGAATAATTGGCCTACGCATTCGTAAAACATTATCTTGATAAATATGGAATCCCAGAAAAGATTATTTTAAACAAAAATAAGTTATTTACTTCCAAATTTAGCATTAGCTTTTTCAAATAAATTAACGTTAAATTCAAATTTTCCATAACGTATTACCCTTAAACTAATGGATAGATAAAACGATTAAACCAGATCTTGGAATAATACCTAAGAAGTTATGTTAATTACCAGCAAAATAATTAAGTAAAATTACTTCTATTAGTATAAGTAGCTTACAACATATCCGTTAACGAGGACATAGGTATTTCACCTTATATAGCCGTATATAGACGAAACGTAGAAATTTAACGACCAAAGTAATTATTCGATAAAGCTCCGAAAGTTACCTCGGTAGCCCCTAAAGTAAAAATAATAATATTTAAAATCAAAACTATCCAAGCTCGCTTTAGGATTAAACTGCAGTTTTTCCAATAACGAATAGCTTAATATTACAACAAAAAAAAATCGAAGGATTAATTTTATCGAAAGGAAATAAGGTTTACTTATTACGCCAAAAACAAAACGTAACTTTAAATATTTTACAAATCAAAACCAAAAAACCTAGTAATAAACTTGATTTTAAAAAATTCGGTCCATTTCAGGTTAACGAAGTTATTTCTAAAACTAATTATCGACTATCGTTACCTAAGATAATGAAAATATATCCTATTTTTCATATTTCCCTGCTAGAATTAGTACCTAGTAACGCCTTACTGGAAACAAACTTGGAAATCGAGGAAAATATTAACGAATACGAAGTCGAAGGAATACTGGACTTAAAAATGGTTAATAACAAAATTTAGTACCTAGTTAAATGGAAGGATTATTTACCTGAAGATAATACTTAAAAGCCCTTTAAGTATTTAACGAATGTGAAGGACCTGGTTAAAACGTTTTACCGCTAGAATCCTAACCGACCATTTCCAACGCGGCTAAGATTGCAGGCGATAACGGTTCCACCCTTAGATCCAAACCTTCGGCGCTTTAATTAAAGGAAATAAACGCCTTTATATTGGCATTAATTTCAAAAGCAAGCCGCGCTTGCTTTTTTTCCATGCGACGTTACTTTTTTTTTAATTTCTTTTGCTTTTTTAGTTAATCCAATTCGTATCCTTCCTTTAGTATAGTAAAAGCCTTTTTTTTTAAAACGTTTTGCTGGAGACGCAAGCGTTTTAATAGACCAAAAAGCTTTATTAATTTGTTTTCCACTTTACGTTATTCCTCTTGTAACCGTTCTTGTTCCTCCCTAATTTTCACTAAAGAATTTATCTCCAGTACGTTACAAGCCGGACGCTGACGACGGGTATAATAACTGTAACTCGGAAAATTAGTTACAAAATAACAATCGGTTTTCCCGAAACGAATACAGTTCGAACAAAAGTTAACTTTAGAACTAAATTTTTTAATGTGATCTGTACGATTATTACGCGCTTCGCGTTAATTGAATTAAGGTTTTTTTTTTCCTTTTTTTTTAAATACGGCCTGTTATAATAAGATTAGTTAAAAAGTCCTTAAACTTTTTTTAACTATTAAAGGGGTTACTTACGGTTCTTATCTTTGGGATAAAGATCCTTAAAAAAGGGAAATAGTGTTATAAAAATAAGGGTTCCTATTTGAAAAAGGTTAAGTTTTTGGAGGTTAACGCGGATACAGCTAAACCTCGGACCAAAAAAAGGCTTGGCTTTCGAGGTGATTTAATTGATTTAAGTAATCTGCTAAATTACTTAAATCACATAGATTTACGACATATTTACTATAGAATAAAAGGATATATAATAGTTAAAACCCTTATATAAATAGCACCTACTTAGTTTCGCTTTTTAGTTATCAATTTAAGCCTTCAGTTAAAGGCATTATTCTCCGATTAAAGGAAAAATCTGCAAACCTCTTAAACGAACAAAATTACTGAATTATTTTTCGCATTATTGTTACCTGCAAATTAAAACCCCATTTCGGATACTGCTTATACCTCCAGGTAGATATATAACAGGTTCGTTACAAACAGCAACTTTTGATAAAAATTAATTATAACTTAACAAAACCTTTACAAAACTTTATAAAACTTATCATATGGTTTTACACAAATATAAAGTATTATCTTTTAAAGTTATGCGGCTATAACCCTAAGATATAAAAATATTAATATTTTTACACATTATTTTAAAATATATCGCAAAATTTATTATTAGGCGATTAAAATAAAAATATAAATAAACTTATCATGCATTTCTATGGTATGTTTGAATAACGATATAAATTTTCATGTTACCAGTTTATACTAGTAATAATAGTATACGGTTATTTTGTTATGAATATATATAATTTTTAAAGAATCTTTTAAAATCTTATAAGTATTATTTTGTCACAAATTTCTCATTTCTCGTTTAGGTATATATGTCATTATATATATTATTTTTTTCAGCATTGTATATAACTTATAAATGTTGTGTTTTGAATTTTTAAATATCTTTGTGGGATTAAATTTGCTGTTCGGAAATTAAGTGGACCCGATTTGTACATTGCGAATCCCTTACCCATCAGCTCTGCGAATAGCGGCCTGGTAACCACGCAGCAGAATAGAAAGCCTTGAATGAATAAACCTATATCATCCTCGAACCACATGTCGGAGGACCTGTTACAAACGAATCTATGATCAGATTAATCCAGGAATTCCGAGAGAAATGTTTGAGCTAGGGGTGTCTTCCGAGGTCACACCTGCCACACCAAAGATCTGCCATAACAAGCCAAACATCTCTACGCTAAGAAGGTACAGCTTGTGGCACGGCTTAGTACGAAATAGGGGTTATATGATACGCGTCTTAAACTCCCAGTGTACACCCCCTGATATAACAGCTCATCCTATCCCATCAGGCTTGACCACCCGCAGCTCTGATTTCTGTCTTTGCTACAATGAAGCAACTCGTGCTTAAACTATCGCTTTGACTGTGAACAGCAACCTTGTAATTCCATTGCGGGGAGATCTGACCTACTAGTCTGGACCAACCTATCTATCGCTCCTACAGTCCTACGACTTTTTTTTTGTATAATATAGCTTCTACGTATACAGACTGGGAAAGAATCGAAGAGTAAGCGGCCAATTCCACCGCGAAGCGAGGAGTTGAAGTAGTTTAAATCCGATTACATCTCTGAGAACCCAGCCTAAGGTTTTCAGTGCTGCTGATTCAAAACACCGCCCTCGATGTCCTCCGCCGAAATTTCGACGGCCTTGTAATATCCTGAGAAGAAGACCCTCCATTCCTTATTGCCCCTGGCACAATCTCGACGTCGATATCGCAGTCAGGGGCAGGCATGGCGGCCACTAAGGGCGACTTACTTGTCAAGGGGCAGACCCATTTCCCGCCGCCCACGGGACGAATATCAAAGCGCAGCACCATTAACGCCGCAAACATTAAGACCTCCGGTAGTGGAGAAGTGCAGACCCGGACAGAGGGTCGTCCCACCGCCGAACCCGCGAAATGAGATCGGGTTGAGGCACTTGGTCCCCGGCTCCCTCACGAATCTCTTGTGGGTGAAATTGGTCGACGGTCTCGCCCCATATGGAGCGGGTAGTGTGCTACACATGCGCCGGTATCAGGTTATTATCGATGATTGCATGTGTGGTCTTGCTCACTCCACCTACATCAGCTGCTATTGCCGATTCCATAACGGCGAAGGCACGTCTCCGGAACTGCCGTCGGACAACAGAGATGAGCGCTGTGGTGTCGGCGACACAGATTCTACAACCAGGCATCCGTAAAGCATATATGGGGAACTTGTGCTTGCCACTGGATGAAAGTGGTGTCAGTTTTTCTGGATGGTTGTACATGGTTGGGAGCCGGGTTAAGGGTTATACCGAATTACCTCATTAGACTGTAGAACTCTTGCCTCGGTAGTCATTCCCCACGAGGGGTGTTATAAAAGGAATAGAACTAAGAGTTACTCATGGTTCCTTCGCGTCTTGCGCGACGTGAGGGGAGAGCGGAGAAGGATGTAGACACACACAACAGTTTCAAGGACAGTAGTTAACCTGGTGATGATGTTGCCGATCATGGTGTTGACAATCGGCTGACTCTTGATGCACTCAAACTAGTCGGATTGTGTGAAGTCTAGCTACTTGGTAGGCTACGAAAAGCTCGAAAAGCGGTACAGTCATTACCAAAAGCCCCCGAAGCATTGGTAGACCTCCAGCTGCTTGAGCTGCAAGCTCATAATTGGTTGATAAAGGAGGCAATTGGTAGAAGAAGGTGCAGGTAGTGACTATGAACTCAGGGAGTGCTTATTCTGATAAAGTGCAATTGCTTGCTGAATAGGACAGAACGGTTATGCATGCATTAAAGCCGCATAATCATGTGCAAATCCTTGCAGCAGAACTATGCCCTTATGTAGGCGGCTGCGTATCACTAATGCGATTTATTATTAGTGCAACATGTCCACTGCAATCTGCTTCTGGCTTCGCGATCCGTTACTTAGACTAGGAAGCTTGGCATTTCATCATTCCGTCCCCTGCGACATAGTGAAATTAATCTACCCCCGAATTCGATCCTGACACGAGCTCCTCAACTTCTAACTACAAGGAAGTCAGCAACACCGTCCAAATTCTTTCTCTTTTCCCTCCGGTCCCTTTGGTCTGTCTTTTGGCTCGAGTATGTGCGTATGATGTACATGTTGCTTGCAATCTGCCCGTCATGACGCTTCCATTCCGGGACATTAATGTCCATGTGTCCCCTGACTCCTATACTTTCACTTCCCCCTCGTCCCCCAATGCGCCTGCTCTGATCTTGGACCGTCCAACTGGAGACGTTAGGCTGAGCGATGGACCTCCGCCCGCACACAAACGCGTGTCTCGCGTCTCGAGCATAGCCGGTATCCTGGGCATCATCAGCCTGAGACTCGGTACGCGCGCGTATATCCATTTCGCCGGCTTGGGGAGCCAGGAAGACTGACGTTGGTAACCAGATAAATATGCTATCGTTATTACGAAGGCCCAACCCATGGGCCGACTCAGGGGTCATATGGTCTACAAAGTCATCGCTACTGAGTTCCTACCCATGCGCGAGCGACAGATCCACGACCCCGACGAGGACCAGTTCCTGTCGCTACTCAAAACCTGGATCCTGCCCGGTCCTATGTACTTCTCCTACTCGATAGATCTTACCAACAGCTTCCAGAGACAGGCTGCTATGGATAACTCCACCCCCCTCTGGATGCGAGCCGATGACCGCTTCTTCTGGAACCGATTCGTCCAGTCGGACCTAATCGACTACCGTAGAAATGGAGGCCGGTCCAACCAAGGGCCCCAGCCCGGTGCCGACCCCTATATCCTTCCCGTCATATTCGGAACCCTCGAGATCCGCCCCACGACGTTGAAGGGGACGCCTTTGACCCTCGCCCTCATTACGCGGAAATCGAGATTCCGAGCCGGCACCCGGTATTTCACGAGGGGTATCGACGAGGAGGGTCACGCTTCGAACTACAACGAGACGGAGCAGATCTTCATTTTAAATGACAGTAATAGCCGTATGGGAGGCTTTGCCGGGACTGGCGATATGCAGAGCGGGAAGCTGGGAGGCTCCGACGGCCGCGAGATGCAGATCATGTCCTACGTTCAGACGCGAGGCAGCGTCCCCGTCTACTGGGCCGAGATCAACGCGCTGAAGTACACCCCAAAGCTCCAGGTCCGCGGCATCGAGACGGCCATGCCGGCTGCCAAGAAGCACTTCGACGAGCAGATCCGCATCTATGGCGACAACTACCTGGTTAACCTTGTAAATCAGAACGGTCGCGAGAAACGAATCAAGGAAGCCTACGAACAGATGGTGGAGATGCTCCAGACGTCTTCGATCGAAAAGACCAAGGGCGACATGATCACCGACGAGAAGTTCCATATCATCGAACCGACCTCCTCGAAGCAGGAATACGACCGCCTGCACTATATCTACTTCGACTTCCACCACGAGACCAAGGGGCTGCAGCTCCACCGGGCCATGCTGCTGGTCGAGCAGCTGCACGACGCCCTCATAGCCCAGCAGTACTTCCGCGGTGTCGAGATGCCCGCCAACGGCGGCCTAGAGGCGAGGAACCTGCAGACCAGCGTCGTGCGGACCAACTGCATGGACTCGCTGGACCGGACCAACGTCGTGCAGTCGATGCTGGCGCGGTGGACGCTCGACCGCATCTTCGTGGATCTGGGCCTGCTGCAGCGCGGCGAGACCTTTGCCACGGCCGACACGGCCTTCGAGTTCCTGTTCCGCAACATCTGGGCCGACAACGCCGACACGGTATCGCGCGCGTACGCCGGCACGGGCGCCATGAAGACGGACATGACGCGGCTGGCGAAGCGCACCAAGGCGGGCATGTTCGGCGACGGAAAGATCGCTGTCATGCGCTACTACCTCAACAACTTCCGCGACGGCCCGCGGCAGGACGCCTACGACCTGTTCCTCGGTGCCTACCATCCCGCCACGGCCGCCGTGGGGCCCTCGCTCGTCCTCGCCGACCGCCGCCCCATCATCATCCAGAGCATCCCCTACGTGCTCGCCTTCAGCGTCTTCCTCGTCCTCATGGCGCTATTCACGCCCCGCCTTCCTGACGCATCCGTCCTGAAACCGCGCCTGTTCATCCTGTTCTGGCTCGCTGTCGCGGGGTGGTGTCTTAATTTCATCCTGGGCAACGGAATGCTTTACGTGAGTCCCCTTTTCCTCCTTTCTTCCACTGCCCTTGTCATCATGTCCATAACTCCACTCGTATCGCCTCCTCCTTTCCTCTATTCGCTTCACTCTGCCTAGAGCTCACAACGGATGCCCTTGACTATGGAAAATGCTGACTATGAAAACCAGGTCAACTGGCCGAAACTGAACCCTCGCCCCTGGGCCACGGAGGGCTACCAGGACGCCATCAGTAACGTCCGGAAAGACAAGCTGCTCGGGCCGCTGGTCGCAAGACACGAGCGTGGTCTCAGCACGGCAAGATACCTCAATGCCGAGGAGGGCAAGAAGAGGATTGAATAGAGCCTTTCTTTTTCTTCTTTCTTTTTTTCTATAACACCAGATAGATGTGGTATTTTAGGAAGCGGGCGCGGCATTGGAATCGGTCTGCTACATGCCTCCTTACTTTTTCATTTATTCAGATAAGTTAGGTGGGTTTATACGATATTATAATTGCCATTACGGCGTACTATTCGGTCTGCTAGTACGTCGCTGTGCTTTTATTCCGTTGTTGTTAATTAGGTTGGCAGCTAGCATCGTAGACGGGCGGAGAGAGACCTTGGCAGATAAAAAGGTTACTGGAAATATCATAGATGGAAAAAGAGAGACGGGATCAAACTTTAAGAAGCAGAGAAATGGAGATGTCGCTTGCTAACTAGGTAGACATGCATCTTGTAATGTTGTTTGTGTTATCGCATTTCGTTGTATTAGGAAATTATAAAATCAGGTGGCAAACCGGCTGCTATGGGTAAAAACTATGCCCTTAAGGGTAGGTGGCATATAAACTCTGCGCCCTATTCGACTATGCTCTTACCAACCGTAGAAGAGTGTAATACGCATTTCAACTGTCGCAGGTAGAGAAACGCAATCTGCAGTAAATCAGAATGCTCAATTGGGTCTAAGTGGAAAGATAAGCATACTGAGGAAATACGCTGCATGCCAGGAGAGGCAATTTTACAGCGAGCCTGCTGCAGTCACTTCCCAATAATTACAGCTGGCACCGAGTTACGTAAAGAAACCAGGTCCCGGAGTAGTTTAGCAAGTGCCATATACAACCATAGGAAATCTTGCACCGGGCCCGTAGCAACCTGGATGACATTGCAGTTGACGCTTAGTTACATCGTAAAGGAAAGACCCGGTGCGATTTTGCATCCCACCAGGACTTGCTGGCGTATCTTATCCCAATCCTTACAAGACTTGTGCATGGGGATAGTATCCTTCCTTTTAAAGGGGCTAGGAAGCCATTAATAACCTTGGGGGTTCCGACAACATAGTGTCCACGTTGGGCACGGCACCTGGGAGGAACATAAGGCAAGCTGCACCCATCATAGGGAGCCTTTTTGAGCTTCTACCGTCAGACACGCGTCAATCCATCCCCATGCCTTAGGCAGTGATGATCGTATCAATAGATAGCCTATTATGCGTTACAAGTCGGTTCCCTCTATGCTCAGTGAACCGAGGTCCATAAGCCTCCGCGTCTCATGTTCTATAGCTGCTAACCGATGGTTCAATTGCTGTTGGCGTGGAAGTGTAAGCCGTAAACTGATGGAGCGGAGATTGTTGTTTTCCCCACGAAGCTCATCTGAAGCCTCGCTGTTCCTGCGCGCCCCCGTCGGCCCTCCACCCTTCCCGGAGCTGCTCGCGATATTTCTCCTTTTACTTACATAAGCACCCAGCACACTTGTATCCTTACTGTGAATTGAAATTGCTCTTAATCAAACCAAGGGTCGTGGCATTTTCGTCTTGGTACTGTATGCTCTAGCTAGACTATGCCCCCGCACTCTCCGACTTCTGTGGTGAATGGTGAGTCCTAACGGGGCTGTGAAAGCGAAGCCACCGCCACCTTAATGTGCCTATAGGTGCAGTATGCCCAATGTAGGCCCCAAATGTAGCCGCCAGCCTCGCGTGGGCTGATGTCAATACCGGCCGCACTCGAAAACTATTCAAGCTCGTGGGACAGAGCAGGAGTTTCTTCCTTTCCGTCACGGCCGCAATTGCATCACATTCACCGTCGGAAATGGCCGCTTCAACAGATCCAGTGCAAGTTGCGTTCGACTTTGCGAAATCCGAGTTCAAAGATAAGCTGAAAGACGATGATGTCTACACTGAGATCCTCAAAACGACTTCCATCGGGCAGGTGTATGACTTCACAGACAATCTGCAGAAGCAACAAGCAGAGAAAGGACATCTGCGCCACCTGTCGAAAATCGAACCGTTCCTCAACCGCCTGGGGGAATATTCGAAGGTTATAGAGATCTTTATCCAGGCTAAGCCGGACATCCTGGCGCTGATATGGGGCCCGATCAAGCTCTTGCTCCAATGGGCTAGTGTTTTAAAGCAGTCTTTCGATGCGATCGTCAACACCACGGCTGCCATCGGTAACTTGCTACCGGAGTTCATTAGTGTGACTCGACTGTTCAGCCAGAATACCCACATCAAGGATGTCCTTGCTCTCTTTTTCAGAGATATTCTTGATTTTTACTTGGTCGCTCTCAAATTCTTCAAGCTTCCGCGTAAGTCTATGTTGGCGCAAATGGTGTGGCATTTGATAACCCCCGTGCTCCCTCTTTAGGTTGGCGGTACGTATTTGAGTCTCTGTGGCCCAAGCACAAGGACAAGATCGAGGCAGTGAGGCAGAATATTGAACGTCATTCTCACCTCTTGAGAAACGATGTCCAATTCGAACACATTCTCCAGGAACGCGAAGCTGTCCTCAGGTCAGAGGGGTCTCACCGCAGACAAGAATTCTGGGCTATCAAAACGGATATCTCTCCTATAGACCATGGCAAGAGGTTCGATTCGATAAAGGCTCAAAGATGTGAAGGAACGGGCAAGTGGCTGCTTAACGATGCGGACTTTGCCAAATGGCTAGATCCGTCGAATCACGAGTTGCGCCTACTGTGGCTGCAAGGTATACCTGGCGCAGGTGAGTGTGCCAACGAACCGTCCGACTGAATCTGCAATCTCATGATGCTGCGCGCTCGTAGGCAAGACATTCCTATCCAGCACCGTTATCGAGAGGACGAAGACGTGCGGCAGAGCCCTCTTTGCGTTCCTCAGCTATACGCTTAGCTCGAGCACATCGGCTTTGTCTATCTTCCACTCTTTGGTTTTCCAGCTGGCTTCCGACGATGACGACCTCCGAGCCATCGTGTGTGAGTCGATCGGCGAGGACCTAAGAAGTAGCACCGAGGGCGCCGTAGACGTTTTCAAGCAACTTCTTGCATATGCTGGGTTGGTCTACATTATCATCGACGGACTAGACGAAATAGAAGAACTCGAACGTGGGAGGTTGCTGAAATACCTGCTTGGCCTGTCAAAAGACTGTGAAGGGGTGAAGGTAATGATAAGCAGTAGGAGCGAAGCTGATATTCACTCGATTCTGAAGCATGAATCGACAATTCTCCGTGTCGACCACAAAAACGCTGGAAACATCCAGACATTTGTAAACCAACAGTGTCAGACTTGGTTCCAACAATGCAACTTCTTCCCCGAAACGGAGACAGAGATTAGGGGCTTGCTCGCTCCGTTAGCGTCGAACTCACAAGGTCTGTGACCATGAGCTTTTCTTTGTATGCTGTGTATATATGCTGAGAACCTGGAAGGAATGTTCTTATACGCCAAGGTAGTTCTGAACAGTATGCGATGGCTAGATGATATCGAAGAGGTTCGCAATGAGTTGACGGCTCTTCCGGAATCGCTTGACGATGCGTGTGTATATAGCCTTCCCTACGGATAAGCTTGTTATAGCTAACGAGATTAGATATGGCCGAATACTCTCGCGTATCAACAATCTACAGCCCTCATCAGTCAAGGAAAGGACACGGAAGATCCTTGGATGGATTGGCTGTACACCAGTCCCTATGACCGTCCAGGACATTCACCAGGCCTTGAAGGTCAAGCCTGAAGACTGGGAGGGTACACCTCGAGTAACTGCGAGGATAGATCTTCTAAGACTTTGTGGGCCCGTCTTGGAAGTAATTGACGATTACGTTCAGTTTGTTCATTTTACAGTCAAGGAGTTCGTATAGATCTCAGAAATGCTTATCAGCTCCGCTAACCCCCATACCTACCAGATACATCTTCAGCCCCAGTATCTCTGGATTCATAAACCGAACTGAAGTTACACTAGGCCTCGCGATGACGTGTATCACGTACCTCTGCCAGCCCCACCATGATCAAGAGTGCTCCAACGAGGAGTTACAGAAGAATGTTCTCGGTGGCTTTTATGCTTTCCACGACTATTCAAGCCACACATGGTTTGAGCTGGTCCTCGGCTGCATTTCCTCCGAAGAAGGGAAGGAGCTCATCTCACAGTTGACGAGCCCACTTCAATTCCTGCGAGAACGACGAGCCAACGACGAGTTCAGCCGGAGCAAAGAGGTGCCTCCTCAACGGAGGCTGGAATGTTTTAAGGAGGCATGCCCAGATGTGTATGACCTGCTTTGCAACGTTGCTAATTTCCGCCGACTCTGCGAAGGAGCTGAGCACAGCAAGACCAAAGGTATGTTGTCTTAGTTAAGGCTCTCTTGAACACAATCCCAGGTTACTCACTCGTCAACTTTTTCAGACACCTCGTGGATCAACCAGGATCCACTCATGACATCTCTTGTTTCAGTTCGCATCTACAAGGTCATGGACGAATTGCTCTGCAGGGCAGAGTCCCACAAAGAGATGTGCTATTGCAATACCATCCGAAACCATTACGGCCGCCGTATTTTCAAGTGTAGTGTCGTGGATTGTCAGTTCCGTCGCCACGGCTTTGAGACAAGGTCTGCCCGGACGAAGCATACCAGCTCCCATACACGGCCGTGGAAGTGCGCGGATCCATCCTGCGAGTATGCCAATGGAGGCTTCGTATCGCGGAAGATGCGCGACCGCCATTTGGATCGATACCACCAAAGTAAAGAATCCACCAATTCTTTCGCGAGTGATAGCATGGACGATGACGACATAAAACCCCTCATCTTCGACTTGGTCAGAGCTAATAATGTACAAGCGGTGGCTGCACTTCTACCCGATTTCAAATCAAAGTCTAAGCACTGGGAAATGGGCGAACTTAAGTATGCCGCTGCCGCTTTTGGATCCATTGCTATGGTTGATTTACTCATCCTAAAGGAAGGCGAAGTCTACGTCCCGCTTCTGGAACGGGCAGCAAGAGCAAACAATATCGATGTATTTGAACATCTAAGCACCCATTTCGATGTTAGGCAAGTCACGAGCGCTGAACAGATATCAACAATATTATCATTCGACTCAGAGTGGGCCTTGGACACTTCTCAAGAGCTCCTGGTTAGGCTTTTTAAAGAATGTGGGACCCGGTTAGAAGGGGCCTGTTTTGGACCAATGGTTGTAAAGTCAACGGCAGGCCATCCACACAGGGAGAACGCTCTCATGAGGGCGTGGGGGGCTATAACGATAAAACCATCAGTGAAGCGCCATCTAAGAGGAGGATTGCTCAGCGTGGCATCAACAACTCGTTCCGTTAAGCTAGCGCACTATTTGATTAGCCGCGGTGCAGATGTAGATGGTCGCCTCAATGATACCCGCTTGACGCCACTGCACCATGCGGCAAGGCAGGATTCCTATGAAGCAGCTGAGTTTATGAGGTTTCTGTTGCTGCAGGGCGCGGACCCTTACGCCCGGGCCAGCAGATCGGGTAGCAGGATTGAAGATGAAAAGGGTCCAAAGAACATCTCCAAGTGGCTAGGGAAGTCGTGGGATGCTCTTGTGGCGGAGGCTGAAGAGGAACTCGGTCGTGGCAACCTGGATGGTCGCGGCAGTACGGGTTTTGAGACCCTGACATCATATACTGAAGCATCAGAAGCTGAAGAAGAATAATTATCAGGTTAACCTCCATAGGGTCTAGGCCAGAAAATGAGGGAAATGAGATCAACTGGAGTACGTGGAGATATATCTGTAGGTGTATGAAAGTGATACCGGAAATAGCTGGTAAAAGTTGCATATAATATTTTAAATTGTTCAGGTTGAAACTATGGTGTACAAATTTAATACAACTGAGGGTAATATATTCCGCTAGCTAGTAACATATTTAACGGTTAAATTAGGTTATAAAATAAGAATAAGCATGTATATTTATGACGGGCTCTGGGCATTAGGCGGCTTAAACACTTAAATTTATTAAATCCATTAAGCTTATCCCCGGCCTAAGGGGCTTAAGACGCCATGCCTCCTTAAGGCTTTTAAGCCGATTATGTAACTGAAAGAATTCTGCGACAGAAGGTGAGGTTGCTCTAGAGGAAACAATGAGGCTACCTTGAAAGGTTTAGTATGGCAAAACGTGCAGGGTAGACTCAATCAAGAAAGGAGGAAATCTCAGGATGTGTCGTAGGTGTTGTATCTTTGCTATATTCTATGCTATGAACTTCCTGCAACAACCTGGGGGATGTTGGAGCTATATATATCAGTAAATAATCGTATATACGCATATTATTTACTCCTAAATCCATAATAAAAACGTGTGGAAGGACGCGTAAGCAAAGCCCTAGATTCAGCCCCCGAATAGGGGCTTAGACCTTAGACCCACTTCTATCCATCGAATAACTCCGGATTCCTAGAGTAACCTGGGCTATTATCGAATCTTTTCTCTCTGAACGTTCCAATCGTTCTGGAATGAGCCAAGCCGGTTAGCCGTACACACTGTTTCTGAAGAAAACCTCCGGGTTCCTAGAATACTCCTAGCCTAAAAGAATCGCTTCTGTCCGCAAGTATCCTGGCACAAGTATGATGTGTTCGCACTATCGGCGAACCACATGCGTGGTGCACAAAAACGCTAATTCTTAGGTAATGTTACCTCTGTAAGAAAGTTTTGAAGCACCTCCCATATGTTAGTCTCACATCATCTATACAAGTTCAGGGACGGTGCACTCACATTCCACCTCCTAGAGTCAATGTCCGCCTGGGGTGTATCGCATGACTCAAGAGACTGGCTGACGAGCCTCAGCTTTTCCTGCTGAATCCATTGCATATACTGTAGTATAATTTTATTAGCGCGGTTCTCTTATCAAAGACGAGTTTTCGTGGCGTACCGTCTCGATGGAGTCTGGGACGATATATCTAGTTACTGTGACCTGTCTAGTCTGTCCCATCCGATGGACTCGATCCACAGCTTGCGCCTCGACCATAGGATTCCAGTGCGGCTCGATCAAGTGGACATGAGTAGCGGCAGTTAAGTTGACTCTACGTAGTCATGTGTCAGTAGACAGACAAGAGGATGTACAACAAAGCAGAAACATCATTACCCTTCTCCAGCACTACCGATAGTTGCAAGAAAAATGGTGCACTCGGGGTCCTCTTTGAATAAACGTAACGCCTCAGCGCGATCCTGAAGGCGGGTTTGACCGTCCATGCGTTTGAAGTTGAAGCCGTGCTTCTTCAACGCTTGTTCCACCAGATTGAGCATCTTGGTCCAGTACGTGAAGATTACGCTATACTGAAGTTAATGATGGGCCGTGGCAAACTTCCGGAATTATGGTGACCTCCTACCTTTTCGCTTGCCTTCTACCGTCACAAGTTTGTTGAATGCTGCGTTCCGCCGAGAGATTGCATAGCAAAGCCTCTATTTTGGCAGATGGACGATAGAACACATTTGCCCCGCAAGCCAGTTCTGAATCATTATCATAACTTTCAGTAGCCAAAAATTTTGGACAGGAAGCTTCGACGTTGGCAAATTCGTCTTCGTAAGTGACAGCGCAGCCCTCACGGACCAAGTGGACACAGTTCGCATTCGAGTGGCCTGACCCGAGATTGTATGACTCTTCAATATCGGCGTGGCAGAGGTCGCATCTTTTTCTCGAACTCTGCATCGTGCCCCAGTCGATAGACGTGGCATCTCTGGCCTTCCAGGCACGCAGGGCTGCCGTTGGGAGTAACTGCTCGCCGTGGTTGCAAATAAGACGCAGAAAGTTGATGAGCGATAAAATATTATTACGCCCCGATCCAATGGCATCCGCGCCAGAAGGTTTCTTCTGTGTAAAATTTGCTGCGAAGCTGCTTGCTTGGTTCTTGAAGAATTCGTACAAAACTCGATCATCTCCGTGGAGAACGACGGACACTACCTTCTCAACAGGCTTTGGTAGATTAAAGGAGGTCGAAAGCGTTCCTTTCGTCCGGCGGAGGCACGTGGCTCTTATGAGGTCTCTAAGCCTCTGCATATACCTAGGAGTCTGGTCCTTTAACGCCGACGTGATCCAAAAGTCAAACTGGGCTTTTTCGGCTAATGAAGGCACGCCAATGAAACTCAGCAGTGCTCCGTAATCATCGAGAGAGTTGTGAATTGGCGTCCCTGTTAAACACCATCGGTACCGAGCCTTGATGGCACAGGCCGCCTGGAACGTCTGGGATGAACGATTTCGTATATGATGCGCTGGGTAAAAGTCTAAGCTCCCGCATTGAGGCATTGTAAGCAACCGATGCTGGTTTGACTCACCCTCATCTAAAACAACGCGACGCCATGTCTCCTGGTAAAGCCAGTCTTGAGCAACCCATGATGACCTCATCGTTTCGTAGGTTGTCAAAATAATATCGGAATCACGTAGCTGGGCCGATGTATCTTTTTTCTGGGAGCCATGATACACCGCAACCCGCAGTCTGCCGGGGTGGACGTGACTATTAAACCTGGTCAGGAGTGATCGGTTGTGTATTTCGGGTATACTGACATGCTACACTGCTGCTGCCATCCAATTATAGCTATTGGTAATCAATATCGTGGGTTCGCGACGACCGGTGAGGGGATTTGGAGAATGGTTACATACTCGATTTCGGCGTGACTATAAGCGTCGCCCGAGACGAGCCAGCTTTGTCTGGCTTCGCATGACAGTCCAGCGCGTCGAGAGACGCGCAGATCAGAGCCAAAGTACTTAAGCTCTTTCCGAGGCCCATGTCCTGATCAGGAATTAGCCCCACTATCTCATATACGGAAAAGGGTAAAGCGGTTTACATCAGCGAGTAATCCGCCGCGTAACGGCGTTGGAATTTTTTCAAGGCTCCCTGTAATCACATGGCGGAACCTGAACCCACTATTAGAACTCAGATAATTCATGTTACATGCATAGATCATACGTACCTGTTAGATCCGTCGCTGGCCTGAATATGTTCCCAGAGGGGAGGGAAGCTTGGCTGCAGAACAATGCCGCTCTCCTTTTCTACCATCATTGAGAGCGCCTTTTGTTGATGCCTACAAGATGTTAGTGGGCCAATCGTCACCAGAAATATCGGGCTCGTACTCCATCAAAACCGACTTGAGACGCGGGCTTGCTTGAGCGTCCATACGGACATCTTCGGCGTTCGCAGAGTCAAATAGCTTCATGTAACGGCTCTTGTGGGCTTCGTTTAGTGTACGAAGCTGATGCGTTTCCCCTGGGGGATTGTCCAGAGCGAAGTGCTGCAGGTCTGGCATCGTTCCCCCTGGACGTAGTAGGTAATGCGGATTGCAATATTCCAATTGGGTATCATACTCGTTAGCGGAGGGGTGCTGAAGAAATAAACCGGCTTCTGAGAGAATATTGCCGACAGCAGATTTCTCATGCTTCAACCCAGTTACGACTATACGGACGGAATGTATAGGCTCTATCTTTGGCAACTTGGATTTCAGCTTGGCTTTTCCTTGGGGCAGTGGTGGGCCCGAAACAACCAGTATCGCCTCCAGCTGGACGGTGTAATCTTGTAGAACTCTTATTAGGGCGGGCTCCCTCAAGATCCCAACGTATTTTCTCGAATCCACTAGGTGGAGCATAAAGGCGTCTCCAAATCGCTTCATCGTCAACGGAGCGGAACGACCTGTCACAACTCGTTCAGGAGGCACTGACAAATCCATGATGACCTGGGTTCATTAGCACTGCCCAGCGTACCAAAGACGGCAAGGATCCACTAACATATCCAAAACAAGCATCACATCGATCCTGCGCTTTATTCGAAGGCGGCGTGTGCCGTTGGCAATCACGGACGGGCTCAGCGGGCATTGTGTGTCCGCCACCGGAACCAGAGGTTCTGGGCATGTGGTCATATGCTGGATTACCGCCGCCGGACCCTTTATAGCTTGAGCTCAGGTCTGTCTTTGGAGACTGTTGGTTTAATACCTCTGTGGGTGGATTCTGAACAGGGGTAGCGCCATCACAGCTTGGATTCATATCACTTTCCAGACCAGTCAGCGTGTCCGATATCCCTGCGACGGGCTCGAGAGCCTGCGGGAGCCGGGCTAACAAGAACGCATCCTCCCAGTTTTCATTTGTGAGCGGCTCTTGATACTCGCAGTCGAGTGGGAGGTCTGAGTGGGGGGCCAATTGAGGTGTGAAATCCTGAGCCCTGAAGATATCATCTGTACCATATTGATCGCGCTGGAAGCTCGCAAGTGTAATATTTCTCGCAAACGCATTGGGCTCAAAGGCAGCACTCTCAAGGAAACTTCCATCGCTAGGTGTGGACATCACAGCCTCCTCCACTCCAATATCCTGGGGCATTGCAAACGCCATCTCATCGTTTCCCCAGGCACTTGGAATGGTGTTCATCTCCGTAATGCCGACATATGAGGCGTTCATGGTCCCATGGATTGGTGGCCATATTGACGCTGGTTGAATAGGTAACACTCCATATTGCATCTCATACTCCTGTGACGTGCAATCAGATACGCTCGCAACATAGCTTGTAGACTCGCATGGTTGTTGTGGCTGCTGGATGCATAGTCTCTTCGCAGCGCGTTCACACCCCGGAGGCCAGGCTGGCGTGTCGTCCCGGGCTACTTTGCAGTGGGTGGCCCACGCAGCTCTCGCGTCGGGCTCCATTATTCCGTGGTCTGGAGGGAGGGAAGAAGGAAGATCCTACACGAATAATTAAACGGTTAAATTTTGGAGGTTTCGAGCAGGTTGCCCGCCGGATTCTTTTTGCTAGGCAGACTGATAGTCACATCTGCTAAGTGAGGCTGTGGAACTACACAGCCTCACTACGACTACGCGCCGAAGTCGCTAAGGCAGCCACTCATGTAAGTGATGTGGCAGAACATGGTCGCATTCTCTGCGAACAGCCACTAATTTGCGCTGGTTAGCTGACGGTGGCTTTGCGATATTAGGTGTCTAGAAACGGGCAAGCCATCAGCAGAGAAACTTTACTCATTGGTCTTCACGTCATGGTACGTGGATGGGGAGACGCAGCCACGCTCTTCAGTGATGTCGACCATGGTGACATTACAGAGTCCCTAAAAGAAAACCGTGCAATACGGATCTCAGGGGGGAGGAGACCAGGGTTAAGTACATACGTAATTGACAACTGACCGTCCTGACGTAAGTAATTATCCGGCTGGCTCCTGTCGCTCACCGCCTGCATAGAGTGTGAGCCACAACCGGCAGAATATTCACTGTTTACCACGTCCCTCATACACCAGATCTCCCATTAACCCAGCACAAATCAAAACAACCTGACTGTTGATGTTGGCCTCGTCGGTTTCACGGAGGCGGCGTCCGACGGCAATACCCGCAAACGCCCTCATACCGGACCAGTGAGCTTGACATGGCCTTGCTGCTCCTTAAACTCGGAATAATTTTCTAAATAGAACCGCTATATACATTATGACAGTTTTCGCAGAAATTGTGACTGTTGATCCGATTATTTAGGATTTTCGAAGGGAAACAATCATCTTGGACTGAATCTGTAGTGGCCGGGTTACTCTACGTTCGTAATTTTCCTCAGAAGCTCACCCGAGCTTTTGTTGCGGAACCACGTAATGGATGATAACTGTGCTTGCTGCCTATTTGGGCACGCTCAGATGCTACTCAGGGATTGCAGTCGTGCTTCAGCGTCCCACGGGACTCCAATTATAGTCAGTCTCGATCTCCGGAACCAGCTCCGGCGCCGCCTCCCACTCCCCCGCAATAAGTTCCTTCGCTCCCATATCCGTCCACCTACGCTTGTCCCACATGGCATAGCCCCATCGCCTCAACGACTCTGGCACATATTCTCCGTAGATATTGGCATACTTTCCACCCCACAAGAGAACCCACGCGAGTGGCGGTCCATCCGGCGGCACGGCGTCACCAACGAAGTCCACCGGATCCCGCCTCTGTTCAGCCTCGTCCCTGGCGTGGGGGAAATTAGGCGACATCTCACGCCTGTCGTTCTGCGCTACTGAATCGAGCGCCTTTCTCATGGGGTCATCTAGTCTTTGATCATGAGTGAGACACCGCTGCACCTTAGAGACGAGTTCCTCGTAGTCGTCGATTGTCAACAGCCGTACTGCCATCTTCAGGCCGCGTGAGACGGTGCCGTCCATGTAATCTGTTGCCGTTCAAGTTAGCGTGTGAGGGCTGTTTCTGTTAGAATAGCGCGCCGTAGATTGGCCGTGAAGTGCGGGTGGGTGGCCACGCTTACCGTCATGCTCCCCGTCAAGATCGAACGATCCCTCCGGATTGTAAATCCCATTCTCGAGCCTGAACCTGGTATTCCTAGGGTGTAAGGCCCCTTTGACGTTGTTGAAGATCTCTTCGTACCTCTGCCTGACGAATAATTCGATACATCCAACGGCCTCGGCTTCCCAAGGGTCAAATAGGCAGAAGAAGAATCCATTGATCTCGTGATGGCGGAACCCACCGCGGCGCTCGCCCAGATTCCGACCGAATAGGTGGTAGTAGGTCTCTTGCCGGTAGAGCGCTCGGAAAACGCGTATCTCCTCGCTTCTTCTCAGCCTGGTGTCACAATCGCCATGTGCCACTGGAGTTCCAGCTGCTCTTTCCTTGGCTGATGATGACGAAGCCGCATTTCTGAGGTTTGCAAGTGCCCACTGGCTATATAAGAGAACTAGGGGCCGAGCAACGGATATGTGGTACGCCGCCAACCAACGAAGGTAGCCAGGGTCGACTGAGTTCACATCTGGATGCCGACGTGAGCCTGAGAGCCAACCACGGTAGGTATCGAGAAAGTCGGTGATCATCTCGTCGGTCCGCGGGGACCCTAGCTCGCGCACCCGGGACATGAGATTGGCGTAGGCGTCAACGAGGAAGCCATCTAGTTCGCGGTCCAGACACGCACGAAGAGCGCTGTTGCGGTCGCATCGGTACTGTTTGTGCAGTATGGGAGAGGCATGGACAAGCGAGCGCAGTGTCGGCAGATCTGGCATGCTCGAGAGGAGTTGGGATCTCACCTCGGCGGGCAGATTCTCTAGGCATGAGGAAGAGCCCTCAGTCTCGAGCCGACACTTGTTGCTTGGAATATGCTCATCTGCCGCATGCTCCGAGTATGAATCGTTGGATCCGCCTTCACAAGCATAGTGGTCGGTGACATGACCGTCCTTGTCAGCGCTGGAAGTCCCTGGCGTCGTCGTGTTCTTGACCGTCTCGTCGCGCTTGGAGCGCAGAGTAGTATCAGGGGCCGACTGGTCCATGAGGACAGAAATCAACGACTAGATGAATGGGGATAGTTTTGGAAATGGATAAACATTAAACCTTGAAAATCATAACCCTTCTTGATAAGTATAACACGGGATGTAAATTCTTGAAATTTAAAAACAAAGGCAGTAATATAACATATTAAACCAAATTAAATATAACACATATTTCTAAGATCGATAACTACAGTGTTTATAGTAAATTGTGTAAAAACTATTATAATTAAGATAACTACAACTTTATATTTAACTATTATGATTCTGAAAAAAAGGGTAACTATATAAATGCAATAAATCTATCTTCTAATTAGTCCTTTTTAATAACTTATAAGATACGTTTGCAAATATATTTAACTGGCATTTGTTATCATTCTCCGATTATCGCATGTTAATTATTATTATTACTATTATTACATACTAGACACTTCCCATCGAACCTAAGTAAGCTAAACTATGCATACAGCAGACGTGACCGACCAACTCACGCCCCCCTCAGCTCCATAAAGTCAATCCCTGAGCCCCTAACTCCTACACATATCCGATCTACCTCTTTCCCTTTTTCCGGGGGGATGCACACGAGCGCGTTTCAAATACTTCATCAGGAGCATACCCTGCGTGCCGCGCTCGCGGGCGCCGTGGTGGGTGCTAAACAGACAAATAGGCTCGAATAGATTGCGGTAGAATAGATATGCAGATGGGAAGGTATCAATGCGAAGAACAATACAAGGGAAAAGGTGATGTAGGATGAAATAAACGGATGCAAGTAGACAAGCCCTCCGCGGGGTGGGTTGGTAGGTAAAGGGCCGGCAATAAAGGGTAATAGTTGGCAACGCCTTCGAAACGGAAATGATGGGTGATGGATATTAGAATAGCAAGACAACAAAAAGCGCAAAAGCAAATCGGGTATCATCCGACAAAAGAGACCGACTCCATGTGTCCCATTCCAACAAGGCAGACTCCGGCAGAGCAAAAGTAAGCGTAGCGACTTTTTCCCACTTCCACGGTTCCTGTCCCCCTTCTCTCGCTCTCTTTCTCTCCTTCTCCTGTCTCTTCCCCCTCTTTCCACACATCACAACCAAAACAACCACCTGACCCCCTTGGCTACGCCCCCGCCGATGGCACCGATGACGCGCGCGACGACGACAACGAACCAAGCCCACCACATGAGGCCGACGAGGAGGTACTCGACGGCGAGCCATCCGGCGCGGCGGGCCCAGCGGAAGGGGGCCCTGCGACGGCGCCGGCGCAGCATGCCGCCCATGGCGTCCGTCAGCTGCTTGACCTGGAGCCGCTGCATGTCGAGCAGGTCACGCCCGGCGTCGTCGGCGTCGTCCGCGCACCGCCGCGTCAGCTCGCTGAGGTCCGCCGCCAGCCGCGCCCGCAGCGCGTCGCCCCTGCGCTGCAGCCCCGGCGCCGTCGAGGACGCGAACTCGTCTGCCGTCGCGCGCAGCTGGCCCGTCGACCGGTCGATGCTGAGGCTCAGCACGCGCGCCGCCTGCGGGAAGAGGTCCGTCTGCGGAGCCGAGAGGTGGACGAGGGCGGCAGAGGAATTTCCGTCGCCCTTGGCGTTGTCGTCATTATTGGCACCCGTGGGGATCCCAGCGAGGAGCTTCTGGACGTCGGTTTGGGTGAGGCCCGTGCCCATAGCGGTCATGACCTTGTTGGTGTCGAGCGCCGAGGGCGCGAACAGCGGCTGCGGCTCGTGCGCGCGCCTGGCGATCTCCATGGCCTTGATGCCGGAGCTGAGGATGAGGGCGCGCAGGCGCGCCACCTCGCGCTTCGAGACCTGCGACCGGCGGGGCGATGTCGCGTCCCGGTCCGAGATGGGCCTATTGGACCACTGACGGCTCCCGAGTGAGGGCGCGGCGGAACCGTGCCTCGCGGGTTCCTTGACAACAGGGATCGACAGGACCGCGTTTAGGTCCTGGGACGTCCGGCGCGGCCTTTCGAGGCGCCCGCCGTCGCCCGAGCCATGGGAGCGTAGCTCGGAATCGGAAACGTCCATATCCGCTGGCTTGCTCGGAGCCATAATCGGGGACGCCGACGGGGAAGTTCCGCTCACGTCGATGCGCGGCGGTTTAAGCTTATTGAACCGGTCGGGTCTCGGACTTGTAGATCCCGGTAGGGTCTTTTGGATAGCCAGGCTGTTTATGTCATCGTATGTCAGGTTCTCGTTTGTGGATTCCAAGACCGACTTGAAAGGAGGTAGCGTGCCCGGGTAATGCGGCGGCGGTTGCGTCTCGTGTATGGGGTTTAAGCCTGACTGGGAGAACTCGGCAGACTCCCTAAGCCTGCCTCCTTTCTGCTCGGCGCCCGACTCGTCACTCGACGTAGAGGAAGGAGCGTCATCCCGGTCCGCGTCCTTTCGCCAGAGCAGGTCACCCACCTTAGACACGCCCTCGCGTATTATGCCATCAAGCTTAGCCCCGCCCTTGAAGATGCCCCGCAAACCGATAGCCTCGTCGCTCTTGAATCGGATACTGCCTATGCTCCGATGTGATTTGTGGCCCTGGTTTGCAGTCTTCGGGGTGGGGTTGCGAGCTGGGCTTTTAGACCTAGGCAGGTCAAGCGACTGGGCTCTCCCCATTGGCGTTGGGGACAACGTGAGATTCTCGGACGGCCCCATGGGGCTATCTATCCTTAACTCGTTCTCACTGGGAGCCGCCGATTTCGTTTCCTTTTCTTGAGCGCTGACGCGTTCCCGGCTATGATCCCGGCTGCGATCCCGGCTACGGTCGCGGAATATGTTCTTGACTTTGGAAAACGGTTTCCGGGCGGGGGACACGGGGCGGCTACTGGGAGGGGAAAGATCCATTCCGATGGTCGGCAAATAAGAGTTCCCTGTTCGGGAGGGTCCCAGCTCGGGAGTTGCCGGCACAGAACTGTCGAGATCCAGCGATGCTCTAGTGTTCTGACCAGGAACTTCCAGGCTGACGCGGCCCCGGCGAAATGGGGAGACTTGTCGCTCGTGAGCGCGGTGTGTTCTCTCTTGTCCTTCCACTAACCCGGCGTAGGAATCTCTGGAGTCACGTTCCTTGCCGTGGTGCCGCGGCGCACCGTCATGGCTCAAGACACCCCCGGGTAACATCTTAGGTTCTTTATCGCCGGCGTCGCTGACATTTTCTTTTTGTTCCTCCTGGGCTTCCTTCGCGAGCATCTCTGTCATCTGCTTCTCCAATAAATCCGTGCCATAAGCGCTAATCGTGCCGCTGCGGCCCTTCCTTCTGCGGTCGCCTTCATTGTCCGAGGAGTCAGAAAATGAGATTTTCCCGAAGCGGAGGAGGTCATGAGGGTGCGCCGAATTGGTGTGCCGATGGCTTCCCCTGAGACTGTGCAGTTTTTGTCGAGCACGATCCTTTGCCCCGCTAAAAGACATATCGATCTCGCCCTTAGTCGGCCTGACGGTGTCAGACTGAAAGCTGAACCGTGGGTTCTTCTCTTCGCCTTGACCCATGGAAGTTGGGTTTGTAGGCTTTCCGAGTTCACTGGCTTGGATCGATGGCGGCCGTAGAGACTCCTGCTTCGGAGGAAATATTTTGGAGTATTGGCGGTCCTCGATCAGGTACTTATTGTCGTCTTGTTCTAACCAGGACGCATCGGCAAGCATATCCGCCGGGTCAATGCTCCAATCGTTTCGGGGCCGTCTGGCTTTCCCCAGCGCTGAGGTTGGCCTCGGAATATTCGCGGGGGCAGAACCGTCATCTCCATGGCCCTGAGCTCCCGGGAAAGGAGGCACCGAGGGCGCTCCGGGTGTTAACGGTGAGGCGGCGGCGGAGGCGGCGGTCTGGTCGACCCACTCTGTTACCTTCAGGACGTCGGCGAAGCCCTGCGCCTCCCCGTCTATGGTTTTCCGCTCCCGGGCTCGGACTTTTCGGTTCCGAATGTATTGGAGAGGATTATACGGACGGCCTAGCGGTGTCTGATGTAAGCCGGTGGAGGGGTTTGAAGAGGAGCTTGACGCGGTCGGTGATGTTGGTGGCTGCGAGGTGGACGGCCTCGAACGATCCGAGGCGTCCGGCTTTAAGGGCGGAAGAAATTGTAGAAGGCGTCTATACTGAGCCATAAGTTCGAGATATTCCCTCGCCTTCTGCGCGCGATCGAGGGTGGAGGATGAAAAGTGATACGTATAAGTCCCCTCAGGGTCCAAGGTACTCTGTAGCGGACTGTTGAGCCTCTGGCCCGATATGTTCTTGACCACCAGCGCATGGTCGGGCCTGGGCGACATGTTTCGCGACGCACGCCTCTGCTTCTGCAGATGCTGCTGAAGACCGCCGCCGGCTTGCGCGTCGGGAACCGGACTTAGTCGCGGGGGTACGGGACTCGAGATATACCTCCTGCTTGCCAACCTCCTCGATTCGCTCAAGTTAAGAGCCATGTTCACAATCTGGTTAGAGTCCACATCTATCGGCGACACGCTCCGGCTAGGGGAGGGCGAGGGGATCCTAGTGGGAAACCTCCGACGCGGGTCCTGGTCCTTATCCCGGTGCGCACCCTCGGGGTTGGGGGTTGAAGACCGAATACCGCTGTCGTCCCTCGAACTTTGACCGCCGATCCCAAGTCCCAAGCCCGTAGTGGCAGGGGAACTGCCCGGCGGGGCTGACATGTCGACGGGCGACTTCCCCCTGCGACTGTCAACCGGTATCCTAGACGCGCGACGACCATCATCCCGGCTAGTAGGCTTTGGTTTCGAAGTATCGTGGGAGAATACGTTGGAGAGGAGGAAGCCACCGCTAGAACGTGGCTTGTACGATCGTCGTCTGGTCTGTTCGTGCTCGGGGGTCTGGGAGCGGGAGCTGGCTTGATCGGTCGTGCTATAGCCCGCAGCGTGTGCCACGGCCGTCGAGGCAGTCGTGTTATCATGCAATGAGCTGCGACCAACGGTGCTCGATTCTCCTCTCTCATGGCTGCCGAGACTGCGAGACGAACTTGGGGTCGGGAGTCTAGGGATTCGCTGGCGGGAGACGGGAATGCTACTAGGGTTGGGAGATGCTCGGCCATCGTTGTTCATCATCGCGCTCCTTGCATTAGTTTAAGGAACGTATGTATATGATGTGCGCTAGGTCTCCAAAGTTATCTTCTTGGAGGTCGGGGTTCCAGGGGCGGCTCTAGAACATGTCGAGGGGTTGTCGGGGTAGATTATCGTTAAGCGAGCTGGTTACTGGCAGATGCAGCTATTACAGGGGCCGGTACTTGCCGCGGCAAAAGTTTCGACTAAGCGACCAGGAACGGAACAAGTTTATTCAAAGAAATATGCGTGCGCTGTGTGTAAACTGCATTTGCTTCACGGTCATCGTATAATGTGAAACAGATGAATGGTTACGATTGTCTTTAGGGAATTAGAATTAAGATTAATGCTCAAGGGTTCCTTAGGCGTCGGTCTGAATAGGAGGGAGTACTTAGTCGCTAATGTCCGTTCCTGTTACTTTTAAATTCTCCACTACGCACCATGCATCATATATATTACTAGATACCAAGTACCTACAGTAGTATGGGGTACGCAGGTTAGGTACATGTATGTAGCTGGTCTAGCTCGTCAAGTGCCGCGTCGGCACCATGTGAGGCCCGCCCGGCTTTCCGGCTTTCAGTGGAACTGGCCTGTGGGGCGATGGCGGGCATGTGAGATCCGTAGGCAGTTTTAGTCGTTATTTTTAGGGTATCATGTTGCCGGCTTTCCAGCAGGGGACTCCACTATCCAGCTGTAGCCTCGTTGTAGAAACGCGTATCCGAATGCACCTGAACAGGTAGCTTATATAAAACATAACTTCACCCGTATTATCAGAGAGAACCATCCTTCGAAGCGCTACAAGACGTCACTACAACAATTTTCTGATGGTAGGTCAAAGTGTCTGCTGATCATCACACAAAACGGGCCAATAGCAAAGGGGGAGATCCATTCCCACTTACTTTTTTAGGGCAACGGGCCAGTTAGCTGTTACCGAGCGAGTATTGCTGTTACTGAGAATTGTCGTTAGTGGCGACTCAGGCGTATTCGTAGCATACAACGTTTATTAAATGAAATCATGAAATTCGCATCCGGCCTACATTCTCTCCGGACCGTGGTCGCCTATAAGACCAGAGTAGAGAGATATGTTAACGTTGGCGTCCGAGTGACAGCCGTCGCAAGCTCTTCGAGAGTGGATTCAACCGCAGACAAACGGGCACAAGGATCTGCTTATATCCATCGAAGATATGCCTATTAAACAGGAGATCTTGAGCGGGCCCCAAGGATCTAGCTCTCCGGCATCCTCAACTACGAAATCGGAAACGAGCGACTCAAGAGACTGCGTCTAGGAAGCCATGTTCACTATATATAGCTCGGGCGCAACAAATCTCAGTGATAATCTCCTAGTTGTGCATTATTGACGTCTACCGATTTATTCCACAAACGCTGTTACTGTCACACTTACTAGGGAGCAGCTGCACAGCGATAGGAATTTGTGCGACGGAGGTGCGACAGAAGATGAGGCTACCCTATAGAATGCGAGGAGACTTTTGCCAGCAAAAGTGTATGAGGGAAGACTCAATCAAAGATAGGGGGAATCTCAAGGTGTGTCGTTAATGTGGCAATTCACTATGAACGCTATGGATTTCCTGCAACAGCTTGGGGAATATCTGCACTATATGTATTCGTGAATAACCTGATGGATAAGTGTATTATTCACATGTTATTCCAACATTTCCATTATTAATCAAAGGGTGAATAATGGAAACGTATCATCAGCGTGGGCCGGTTTCATATAGGGTTTGAAACCCCTGAATTCCGACAACAGCTCTTGAGGATATATTGATAATTGTCTGATATCTAGAAAGCTAGAAACCGGTGATCCCACTAGTTGTGGGTGATCCGCTGATATAGGGCTTCGCAGAGGATCAACGTTGTTCCGAATGATCCCTAAAGCTCTAATGGACTCTATAGGGGGGCCCCTTTTTCATGACAGTTACTATGCCCGTTAAGGTGCAGTCTGTGAACGTAACGACGTTCGGCTCCTCCTTTTGCGTTTCCATCAATGCCAGGCGCCTCTTTTTATCGTCTATCGACCAGAACGCGAAGTCTTCTAGTCCCGGGTAATTGTCAAATAACCGCGCAGCAAGTCTCACTATATCGCGGATCGTAAGCCCTTCGGGACGATAGACAGTCGCCAGTCGAGAGCCCTCGTGTAAAGGATAGCCGTTGAGATCCTCACCCATCCAACATACGTCCTCATATCCCTTCTCTATATAACCAGCATGCCATCTTTCCTGAGTTGTCATCGACACCATTGCCTCGACCATAGTTATCAGATCCTGAAGTGCCGAAAAATGTGAGGCCCCACACTATGGCGGGACACTATCAGGTCTTAAATCTCACAATAGTGCAGGGCGGTATGCTGAACAATACCGATCCCAGCGAGGTATCTTCTGCGAGCAAGATTAACTCGGGCAGCAAGGGCAGCCGTTCATTCCAATCTACCCGATCAATGATAATACGAATCTTTCCATAAGGATATTCTGGTATTCTCGTAAACCAGCGGCATCCTCCATAATCGACCCAGAAAAGCAAGCGCAGCAAGTCGTAGGGTACGTCGCCTACATCAACTCGGGGCACCCAGGCATAACCTTCGCAAGAGATTTTCGTAAAGAGTCGTGATTGGATTAATGATGAGTTTGTGATGCTCAGATTGAATTGTCGGCACACTCGGCGTCCGCGCGCTGCGACGGCATGCGCACGCCCCGCAGGGGTATATTTGAGATGTTCAGGCCCTGCATGATCTAGATGTTCGAAATAACCAACACGTGGATGAGGGATCCACAGTTCTAGTTCGATGGTCAAGGCAAAGATCAACTCGAATAGTTCAGGGACCGAGAATATTCTTGCTGCAGCCGTAGACATGGTAACAGGTAATTAGACACAAGAGAGCTTAGTGAAACGAATAACTATTCTCAGGGTGAGAATTCAACTTTGCGAAGGTGCTGTATTTTCGCCGAGAAAGGAGAAACGAAAGTCGTATAAGCAGGGAAAGTCTTCCGATTGACACTGAGGACGGTTTGCGAAGAATGAGGTTATATACTGACGCCGCATTTCGATATTTGGCCTTTGGCATGCCGAGTGACGGAGATTTACCACGGAAACCCAAAATCGAAACCTTAAAGCGTCAAGTGAAAGTTGGTTGAATATCGCAAGCCGTTCCGATAAGACACCAAGAAGGTTTGTGAACTTTAGATCTCTAAGTTAGAAGCTAGCCGTAACTTAATTATTACCCCAATGTAAGACTTGATAAGCTTTCGAAACCAACATAGTTAATTATCCCGCAGGATATGGGTCAAATGGCACGTAAGCTCTCTCGAAGAGGAACGTAGACGATTGCCTCACGATGGTCTTGGAGCAATACGAAAGGAAGAATACTAGATATTTATTGAGCATCACGCACTGATGTTGTGGTGAGACTGCCATTTAATGTGTGATTTTGAATATATTCATTCATCAGCTATCTCAAGTTCCGGTGTATGAACCCAACTTATCACATCCAATCCGAAAGCGCTGATTAGTTCCAAGCTATACCAAGATCGCCTTAAGGCTCGAGGACTACAGAAATATATGTACACAGATAGTGTGGGTCGTCTTACCCCTATATCAACCCTACTCCGACACACTCGGCCTGGACTCGGTCACTCCGCGAGGCCCCTTTGGTTGTTTCTGGTGCCCATCAATTCGCGCCGTGTATGCGTTAGGCTGGGTGTTCCTAGGGATGAAGTCTTACATAGCGGCTCTAGAAGGGTGCAGCTTGTTAGTAGGCGAGGGATAGAGTCGGGAGGTGTTAAAGGTGATTTTCCAGGAGTCGAAGTGGTGGCCTCGGAAGAGAATGAACCTCACAGGAACGGAAACTGGACATGAAATTCTTGAATAAGGGGAATTCTTATTGAGCAAATAAAACCGATTACGGACTCACTATAGGTAGCACGGACGACTGCCTCGGCAGTGAGGAGATAAACAGACAACTTTGCGCGGCGCTGGCTATTCCCAGAATGATTTAATAACATGCTACTTGCATACTTACTCAAAGGCATCCCACTCTATCTATACGCTTATATTCGGCGTTCGCGCCCCCCTCAATTCCCGCCCCGGCATTGGGTTCTGTGGAAGTTAACATCTTATAGCCACCCGGATCTGACCGGAGCAGTTTCAGTAAGCATGCTACAATCCCCGTCGATCCTCCAGTCTGAATACATGCAGGGCTGGATCGAATCTATGTGTGGCCTTGATCTTGCGTAAAACCGCAGCGTCATCAATATTCCTCCTACACTCAATCGTATACGATGTGGTTGGGTGCTTACGAAGGGGCCATTATTGGCTGAGTAAGTGATATGCATATGATCGCCATCGGCCGGAAATCGGAAGGGTTCCCCACAGGTATTGTAACATATATGGAGGAGATCGTTCGGAACTCCCGGGTATAAGATAATATTATAATTGCCGCGTTATATTTGCTCGAGCTTGAGCCGTGAGCAGCCGAAATCAGCCAAGCCCGAGCGCGCCCTACAGCACTGTCCGTTAACCTTGACTGAACAGGGAGGTTTTATCTCATAGGAGGGCAATAGTGCCTTGCGACGAATGGGGATACGATCTTCATCCACTGTGATGACGCATAAAAATGAGTGCCGCGAGGTCGGATGTGTGAAGCTGGAAAACCGCCATGCAGAAATGGAGGCTGCGTTTAGCCCTCCGAGTATGGCTTGAAGAAATGCATATATGTCTATGCTCCTACTCGACCGTATTTCTAGACGGTGATGACATACTCTTACAGGCAAAGCATCGCCCAGGCTCCAGCCATTATTCATCAAGTCGTGACGCACTAGTTCACCTCGAAAAAGCTCACCTGTAGTTATGGAGTTACCTTTCCTCTTAGCCAGCATCGTGGCTGTGTTAATACTCCGAACTGCCATTAAAAGACTCCTCTATCCTCGCCCTCTACCAGGTATACCGTACAACAAAGAGTCAGTTAAAAGAGTCTCAGGGGACCGTTCAGCAATCGCTGCTACTTACGAGAAGTTGACGGAATGGAGTTTCCCCATCGGCCGCCGATCACTCGACTATGGGTCACCCATCCACCAGTTGTTTCTGAACCCGTTCGCGAAGCCGTATGTCCTGATCGATGATCCCCGGGAGGTATCTGATATAATCCTCCGCCGAAATAAAGAGTTTGATAAGACCACTATGCCCGGAGTCTGGCAGACGTTTATTCCAAACTCGACCATAGCGAAGCCGACCACGGAAGAATGGAAGATCCAGAGAAGAACCTGGCAGGACACCATGCATCCGGACTTCCTCCGACGTGTCGTGGCCAAGCATATCTACGCGGCAGCCGTCGACCTGACGAGCCTTTGGGCAGCCAGGTGCGCAAAAGCGAGCGGGTCTCCGGTCGACGTTAGGGAAGACTTCTCGTTTGCGGCTCTTGATGCTATCTGGACTGCCACGTTTGGCGATCACCTGCAACTTGTCAATGCGCAGATCCAAATGGTCCAGACCGGGAGAGAGATTCAGACCAAGGGCTTGGACATGCACGCCACCACACAATACATCAATCACCTAGCTAATACATGGCGAGTATTTTCAGACGTTTCAAATCTTCCTCCATTCTCATTTTTAGCCAATACCTTCTGAGAACCGGCGCCATTTGGTACCTATGCTTATGGCTGTATCTCCCAATCTGAAATTCGTGGCGGCCATTTACTAACCCCTAGACCTGCAGGCGAGGCGCTCTCTGGCCGGCCTTCAGCCGGTGGCGTCTGAAGAGAAACTCGACGTACCGCAAGTACATGGAGATGAAAGACCGGGAGATCGACCGCATCCTACGCGACGCTTCAGTTCGTTTCCAACGTGTGCTAGACGGCTCATGTTCCGGCGAAGAGCATGATACATGCGCTATGGATCTTGTTCTGAGGCGCAATATGCTGGCTGCTCAAAAGGCGGGAAGGCCAGTGCCAGATCCAACGAAGGACGCAGACCTGAGGGATGAACTTCTACTTTTCATCTATGCTGTAGGTTAACTGTCCTAAATTTAGGTCACCAACCTACTGACCATATCAACTAGGGCCATGATACTACTTCCACGACGCTACAGTGGTGGGTCAAGTTCATGACCAACAACCAACAAGCGCAAAGCAAGCTACGGGAATCTCTGAGAGCGGCTTTCGGTAGCTCATCGATTCCAAGTGTAGAAGCTCTCACCATCAAGGATATACCATATCTCAACGCCACCATGGAGGAGACCCTTCGATGTGCGGGCACAGCAGCCCGCCTCATGCGCGTCGCAACGACGGACACGGAAATTCTAGGCCACAAGATCCCGGCAGGCACCGAGATCGCCGGGCTTGCAGCAGTGCGCTGGCAGCCGGTCCCCGTCGCCGAGGAATGCAGGAGTGCGTCGAGTCGCGCGGCATTGGAGAAGAGTGGTGGTAAGGATTGGGTTCATCAGCCAAGCGCTCAGGACCTCGACAAGTTCGTACCCGAACGGTGGCTTAAGATCGATGAGATGGGGAACGAGATCTTCGACTCTGGCTCGTTACCACAGAACTCCTTCGGGGGCGGGACGAGAGGATGCTTTGGTAATGCAGTCCGAGCCTTCTTACATATGGATTTATGCTGACTGTCATGCAGGGCGACGGTTAGCGATGATGGAGCTGCGAATCTTGATTACTCTCACCGTTATGAGTTTCAAGTTCCTCCCTGTTCCGCCTGAGCTCAATAGCTTTCAAGTAAAAGAGGAGTTGCTCAGGCCGCCACACCAATGCTTTGTCAAGCTCGAGGCTGCTTAGTACACAGTCTAGATTGGTAGGTTGAAATGAACATGAAGCCATTACGGATACTATTGGGATCGTCCCAATCTGACATCAATTTTTTTTAGAGAGATTCCTAGCAATACAGGTTCCAATTCTCAATCATCCTACATTTAAGTGTAGACATCTTTTCGCCCCACCCATGCGACCCCTGACCACCAAGTTGGCTACCCGAACACCCCTTTAAGTTGTAATTCCGGGTTATAACCTGGCATCCTCTTCCAATTCATGATTTCTATGGTAGCTCGCCCGTCATATTTGGTGCAACAGTCGCGTCTTGGCTGCTGCCTGGGTTCAGTATGTGAAGACTTTTAGCGGAACCCGGCTCAACTAAAGGGGGGTGTCTACCATTATATTACGCCAGCTCTCCGAGCCTGATTATGTTCATCACCCCGTAATACCGCTCCTTATGTACCTGCTACCGGGGCAATCCACCCTATCTCCTCAATCGGCCAGCGAATCAACAGCCGATGCTCCTCGTCTAGCATGCTCCACGACCGCTCGATGATATGATCTGCCCACCCCTGCATCCACCACTGGCCCTCTAACCGTTTTAACAGTACACAAAAATGCGCAAAGATCAACACGGCCCCTTGCGTCTGTAAACGGAGTAAGGGCAGGAAATCTTCTGATACCACTTATATTGAAGGGGGCTGTTAGTTCGGGGACCATAAGTATATGGGGGCTTAATTGGGAATTGGGAAGGGCGCGTGAGGTATTGGGAGAGACGAATAAAAGGCGAAGGGAGTCGAATGGAGAAGGAAAGCGGTGAAGTACACATACTGAACATCCAAACGAATGCATCTGTCAAATCCGTCTTGTCGAGCGGCCTAACTCCTGAACCCGAAGCATGATCAAAAATGGAAAAACTCTTGTTCAGCTCCGCAATGGCTTTCAAATAAACCTGCCGTAACTTCGCGTCAGACTCCCGCCGAGATATGAAGTCTCTAAGCGACTCCAGTTGCTGCTCGGCCGCCGAGGGCACCGCTGGTGTTCCAGGCAAGGATACAGGGCCTTCGTTGGCGGCATACTCTCGCGCCTGCCAACGTTCGGCCCCGTGGCTAAAGATAGGAGTCAGAGGTCCTTCGGTCGGCGTGCCTGATACTTGGATGAAAGTCCGTGTTCCTTGAAGGAGGAACATCCAGTCTGGGAAGCCGGACTCTCCGACTAGGAGGAAGCGGTCTTCCTTTCGAGGGCTGGCGAGGGCTAGGGGGTGTTGCCTGTCAGCTTACCGGTATGCGGAAAGGAGAGACAGGAGGGCAAAGGCAATACACGATAGCGGGCAGGCATCAAATAAATTAGGGAGCTGATGTTCGCCAAACGGTGTAGGCATACGTAAATTAATGTCGCGAGATAGTCACTCAGCAGTGTCGGACACACGCACCGAAGTAAATAGTCAATACTGAGAATAGAAACAGCGAATGTGCCGTTTCGGGCGTCACCTCGTTCATTACGTCCATGGCATCCCTACTTGCGATACGATGGTGCGTGATGGCAAGAGCCTGGTAGTAGTCCCTCTTCTGGGGACGGTAGTGCGCTAGGTGCAGGCCCGAAACGGCTAGCACCACGCGCATGATGTAGCCGCAGCCCAGGCCCAGCTGTACCGACGTGCTGCGGTAGAACTCGCGTAGTGTAGGGCTCTCCGATAGCGTCGTATACGTGGCCGTGGTGAAGTTGTGGAGCAGCTCCAGATCGGCGAGATTCAGGTCCTGCGGCGGCGGCGCAGACTGCGGATGGGGAGACGAGAAGAAGGGTCTCGTCGTCACCATGGACTGGAAATCACAGACCACACCGTGCTTGACACAGTTCCTGCATTGTGGCTTTTGTTCATCGCACTGCAGGTATCTCGTGGGTTAAAATGATCCTCCATAACTGAACTTAGTGTCCGGCCCCGATTAACTATGTTTGTTTGACATGGCTACTGACGAGCCTCATATAATATTGGAGAGCAGACGGGCAAAGTGACAACTCAGGGGTCTAGAAAAAGAAGGGAAATGAGAAAGAGAGAAGGGAAGGGAAGAGGAAGACGGGCGGTTAAAGTCCAAACCACTTGCCTTAATCTTTCTCGACTTGCACGTCTTACAGCCCAGGCGACTCTTGGCGTGAGGTCTCCTGCTTGACCTGGTTGCGTCCTTCATCCCGAACGTCCATCTAGTCCTCTAGAAGGCTTGTTGAAGCTCGCGGCTGACGCCGTGTTTGCATGCGTAGCTGCTTACTTGCGTGTGCGGATCACTTAATAAACTCGGAAAAGACCCGAGAAAGACGCTCGGATAGATCGCGAGGGATGGGATTGGGTGGATACGAGTCGCATACCAGTCCCGAGACCCCTGGCGAAGGTGTCGATCTGATTTGTGCTCCGACGGATAATATGATTCCCAAACGAGTCTCGGACTTTCAATCGATTGCGATTTGCCACAGACGTTCGGATTTCCCACAAGCAAATGAGCAGGTTCCGAATTTAAGTAGCCGAACGTTTATGTCTGCCACTCTAGTTCATCGCAAATATCAGGTTCGAGTTCAAAGAGCTTTGGTGACTAGACTACTGGCGGAGAAGCCGCGTACCTGACTTGTGGCTCAGTGCGGACTTCACTGCCATCGGCATAACCCAGTCTAGTTTAGGGCAGAGACTATAGCATCCCCACGCTAGAACCACCGTTAAGGACCGCGCGCTTTCGGATAGGCCGTTCTGTGATTGGTCGATACCCGAGTACGAGTATATCCGAACATGGGTCTAAAACCTCTCTTCTCGGCTTCATCTGCGTTTGAGCTCAGCTTCACCGACGACTTTGAAAACCCCCACACTTACTATTTCGTAAGACGCAAAAGAGAGCCAAAGGGCGGAGGGAGCAAGACGCTCTCAATGTGCGTCAAGATGCAGTTAAGATAATGCAACTACTTATAATAGAAATAGGGGCCAGCCCTTACCTGGCGTTTAGTTGGGTTCTCATTATATTTTATCGTATATACTATCATCCAACTGTCTTACGCGAAAACCGCCCCATCGAGGAGTCTCCTGTGTCATTTGTCAAAAGGCCATAGAACCGCGGCAGATTCGACCAGCAAACTCACCGGGACAGGTTGATACAATACACGGTCATTAAATTATCGCAATGGCTGACGCAGGCTACGACCCTGGATTCGTCTTCTATCATTATGATCCCTCAAGGACGGCAGCGGCGATATTCGTCTTTCTATTCTCGGCCAGTACCATCTTACACTCGTACCAGTTAGCCGTAAAGAAGACCTGGTACTTCATCCCCTTCGTTGTCGGTGGAATATGCCAGTCTGTCGGCTACGGGTGCCGTATCTGGTCGTCGCTAGAAACGCCCAACTGGACTGTGCAGCCCTATACAGTCCAATCACTCTTGATCCTGGTCGCCCCGGCCTTATTCGCCGCTTCGATCTATATGATTTTGGGTCGGCTGATCCGCTTGGTCAACGCTGCGCACTATTCGGTTGTGCCTTTGAAATGGCTGACCAAAATATTCGTTACAGCCGACGTCATCTCCTTCTTCATGCAGGGCGGAGGCGGTGCAATGCTAGCCGTCGCCAAGTCCGCGCAGGACTTTCAAAACGGCCAGAATGTGATCATTGGCGGCCTGTTCGTGCAACTTACGGCCTTCAGCGTCTTCATGGTTGTGGCCGCTGTGTTCCACAAGCGTATGCTCGCCAGCCTGGTTCGCCCTTCTCACAGCAACAACCTCCCCTGGCAGCGGTACTTATGGGTGCTGTACGCGGTATCGAGCCTCATTCTCCTGCGGTCGATTTTCAGAGTGATCGAATACCTTCAGGGCTATGATGGCAGCCTCCAAGGGACGGAGTATTGGCTGTACATCTTTGATGCCATGCTGATGTTTGTCGTCATGGCGATCCTGAATGTTTTCCACCCGAGTCGCGTCATTTCCTACAAATCCCATGCACATTCTAGTTGGCAAAGCACGACATCTACGGAGCAGGAGTTGCAGGACAGCAATGCTTGGTCTCGGTCGCAGGGGAGGCATGCAATGGCTAAGGCTATTGTTTAAATTGATGTCGAATCTAAAGTGGAAAAGTGTGAGGCCCCCACACAATGGCGGGACACTATTAGCTCTCATAATGGCAAATGTCTATGTCCCACTTACTCTTTGGTATTTGGGGGTATAGAGGTGTATAAGACGGTGTGACCTAATATTAGGACCCCTAAGAAATAGATCCCTTCGATTTCTCCCTTTTTTTCTTAGCTGTTTGTTGTATGTAAAATTTGGGTTTTGTACTTTATATCGAGGAGTCTGTGGGAGAGCGGATATGATACCTCGGAGGTAATGCTGAAAACTGTGACGAGAAAGGTTTACAGCTGAAAGTGGCAACATTATAGAAGCCAATGATACGTGATTTGCCTATCAAAGAACCTAAGACCTTGAGAGAAGTTTCGAAAACTGTGTCCAGCTGGCTGCGCTGTCCTGGGTGGCCGCACTTGCATATTCCATCGCCAAATGAACAATACGTGCCTAATTATTCCTTTACTTCGCGAACGGTGGATTCTGTAATATAATACGGACGGTCTTGGCGTTGACTGACTGGCCCAGGGGCTTTTGTCAGTCTCATAGGGACATATCACTTTATTATGGGCATGTTACTGACGTTCCTGGCCGGCGTAATCCAGGCATCCATACTCTTAAGATCTGGGTCCTAGCATTTCAAGCCAGGGCCTGATACTATACCTTCTCCAAGTCCCATACCAAAGAGGATCTCATTGTCATTGTTGGGGATAATTACTTGTTGACGCTGGTATTCGCGATACCCAGTCAATGCTACCCTGCGAGGTTTATTGCCCGTGTCTAATCATTCCTTGCTTGGGGCAGCCATTATCGGTCGATAGTGTAATAGCCGTAACGCAAATCTGATACCGCAGACAGGTTAATTATTACGCGTCTGCATTGCTCTGCTGCCCTCGTCTACACCTGCGAAGCGTGAATATCCTCCCAGCCGACTGAGCGTTATGATAAGAACCCGAGCCAAATACGAAGAGCTCGAGGAACCTTGGGCTGGCTTTCCAACATGAAATGTCCACGACAGGCAGCGATATTTCTCTATTGGTGATTCGATGAAGGAAGTGCTTACGTAACGCCCATTTTTCGGAACTCGGATGTACGGGGCCAGGAGCAAACCAAAAGCCCGTTCTTGATCTGACAGCGGCACGGGATATCTGTTTCAAGTTTGTCGTCAATATTTTCACCTACCACGTCGCAGTCGTTCATTTGCAGGCCCATGCCCGATTCAGCGTTTACTCCGGGCAGCTGATAACCCATATGACTATTGCGTATCTTGTTTTTGCCATCGAGCCTAATGAAAAGTTGGCAGAGCTCCCCTATATAGATCCGCACTCCCATTACGGTTCCTCGAGGTGTGCCAGCCTTGCGGTGGTGCAACATGCATTGCACTATCCCAGAATTGGCCTGAAGTCCATCAAGTACAGGGTTGATTAACTGTAATGGCTACCCGGCATAAACATTGTATGTCTCACCATTTACAGTCGAATTGGCGCTGTAAGCGACAAGAGGCGGGTTGTGCTCTAAAGGACCGACTTTGGCCAGTTTTCATCGACTGAGACACAATCCTGTTAGCTGCTACCATTCTACTACTGACACTATGCGCCTCCTTGCTCCCACTTCTAATTAACGGAGAACAGCGACTGCTGATCCAGTGAAACATGAAGCCCTGGAACGTGAAGAATCCATAATACGGCTGTGCAGGTAGGTTTGAGCCGAGAATCTAAGAAGCGTCGGTCAGTTTGGACATTTCAGCCTATGAAAGGTGTTTGATAAGCCTTACCGGAGGCGATTGGTAAGTAAACGCCCTTTACATACCTTATGTCACATCATTCATTGGTGCCAAGGGAAGACAGGGATCCATATTACACCCAAGCATGCAGATGTGAGCCGTCCGTTCCAACAGACGAACCATAATGGGCATAAGGGAAGGCCCCGCATCTCTATACATACTATACTCTGTCGACATGAATACCATGTATTGTCTGTGATGAGCCTCGAAGGTGTTGTGATATTGGCCCAACATAGTCTAGTAGGATAAGACCCAGGTATCTGCAGTCTCCGCTGCGGTGCTAGTCGGGCTGGTGCCGCTTTTGTTGCCGATTCAGGGTATCCTTCGCCGATGGGCAGTGGATCCAACAACGGAATAGGCTCCAGCTCGATAGGTTGGCGCTCTCCGAACCCTCGCGTCCGCCACCGGACCCTTGGGCGTTCATGGTGGCTCCGGTCAGCATTTGATACTATAAATACTCTTTTCCCACCGCATGTCATCAACCGCTCGTAGTTTGACCACTAGTCACGAAATCTTCCAGCTCAGCCCCACATTAGACGGAACGTCCCATTTTTTTCTTTCCAGTTTTTAATATTTTTCTATTTCTTTTCGTTGCTGACTTCTCAGAAGACGACTAAATGATCATCTATCCGACCTCGTCGCATGGTCCTTCCGTCGAAAGTTCACATACGTCGTGTTGCTAGCACACCATGACTACGAAGCCTTCCGATGCCCCTTGGGCCGATGAGCCCTTCCACCTGATACCGACCCCGTCAAAGCGGTTGACCGTGCGTCCCACGTGTAGCTTACGCTACACCACGTTTGCTGGCTAACTACTGCTCAGGATTCGCATTCATATGTCCACGCGGCATCAGAAATGGCAAACGCCCACAATGCCATCATCCGCGGATTGAACGCCATTGTTCAACAGGCGCCACACGTACCCATAGTCACAGACGAGGAGTACAGTGCTCAAGATGTTAAAGACCTCCTTTTCTACGTCCAGTCGTGGGCGAAGATGGTGAATCATCACCACTGGGTCGAGGAATCGTTTATATTCCCAGAGGTGGAGAGGTTTAGCGGCAAGCCGGGATTGATGGCTGACCCCCGGCACCAACACGAGCTATTTCATGACGGCATGCACAGACTGTTGGTATACGCGTCGACTACGAAGCCTGAAAATTACCGGTGGGAGGGACCAGGAGGCATGAAAGAGATTATAGATTCGTTCGGGCACCACCTAGTCAATCATCTGCACGATGAGATCGACGTCCTCTTGGCGATGAAAGACTTAGACAGCGCTGGCTTGAAGAAAACCTGGGAGCAGGCCGAGGTGCTTGCTAAGCAGACAGGGAATATCGGGATGTTGGTAAGTCTTACCTACCGGGCTTACACAGACTTGGGAGCGGATCTAATGGTTGCAAGTACGACATATTTCCTTGTGTGCTTGGCTGTGCCGACAAGACTTACGAAGGAGGCAACTCATTCCCTCCGCTGCCTTCTATATTGCCCTATCTTGTCAAGTACTTCTTCGCCGCTAGGAATGGAGGCTGGAGATTTAACCCCTGTGATTGGTGGGGTCGGCCACGGCCTTTGACGTTTGTTCCAAAGATGAGGGAATGAATCAATATATATCGCATCTGCAGATCTAGACCTCACCAAGGCCGTGGCGGCGAGGGGGTGGTTAGATATCGGTGGTCACTACAGCCGACCCGACCTCCAATGGTTGGGGTTCGACAGGCGACAGGAAGAGACTATGCGGCGGGCCGGTCAAAGAAATACTGCTAAGCCAGCCTCCCAGGAGCAGGGGTTTAAACCACTCCGCCGTGATGCCGATGATATTGCGCAACTGCCAAGCCCACTTTTTCGCTGGACCTCGGTTCCAAACGCATTGCCGTGAAGCTACCGTATATGTCCAAAATGTCCATATAAAGGGATTTCTGGCGGAGCAGATAAGGATCGCGGGTGGCATTATAAACGGCTGGGTACAGCCGGGACAGGAAAATCGCAGGAGAATAAGGGTGAAGTTCAGGGGGTATGTACTGGTCTGTAAGGGGGTACATGACTTCCTATACACATTATATGGGTCTCTGAGTACCTCAACCATTCCACTAATCCATTTTATGTCTATCCAATCACCAAATCCAAAGGACTATGGATTGGTGTCTATCTTCCCCACTGGAGTCCCTGGTGGAATGGATTGCATGGCCTAGGCCCCTGCTAGGAGCATTCCGACTTTATGTTGTTCGCGGGCTTCAGGTGACACATACAAGAGCGAGGTGGTGATATTATCGTGGACGAGCTAACTCAAGGTCGAAAAGTAGAGCAGAGACAGCTTACGATCTGGGAAGGCTGCTTGGGATAGATAAGCTTCGTATCTAGTGGAACCCGACGCCGGTTGGGGGGAGGTGTTGAGATATATCAGGTAATACTAGGGAACAAGTTCACATGCTTAGGAAACCTAGTGCACCAGAGTTCTATGCAGTAGAGAGTAGTCATCCCTGGAATTGAGAATCCCAAGCCACGGCCAGCGGATATCCGTCTACCACCAAGGGTAACTGTCAGATTTAGTAGAACATTCTACATCAGCTTCCATATACAGATATTGCAAGCACGCCTAACCAAAGCAGGGAAGCTAGAGATTGACTATCAACCTTTGTTTTGTCATCGTGTCGTTATTTGCATCCTTTTGGAGTATTTCTTTTAGAGCTTACTAGTGCTTTAGTATTGATTACAGCCACGGCCATATACATATTAGTAGCCTGTCAAGGGAGTCGATATATTGAATACAGGGAGATACAGCGTTCGACTGTCGATTGACATCAGTGGATTGCGCAATCTGTGAAAAAGAAACAGTAACAACGATGCTGCTTCCGGAAAGTTGGCATCCTACCCATGCAAGGGTGGAGTTCAACGGAATTGCGAGCTATAAACAAGGAACAAGGACTAACAACGTAGACAGATCAGGTGATAAACGTTTAGCCTAAGAAAGCCGTGTGGACTGGTTATTCGCTTAATCGACACGACCATCCCCTCAACAAAGGGACAGGTTGTTAAGTCGGTGCTGATTCAGCGCTCGGTAAAGACGGGCGTTTAATCGCTGTTCACCCGTAGCGTATAAGCCCAAAGGGGCCAAATCTCAGCAACTCGCGAGGCTGTTGAGGGGGCTGAGCAGGCTGTTCAGCAGGTTGTTGAGGGGGCTGCTGAGCAGGATGCTGAGCTGCGGGCAGAGAATTCCCAGCTACGGACGCCGCCTGAAACCGAATCAGTCCTCGGGCCGATTTGACGGGTAGCATCAAACTCCAGATAATGGCAGGTTGGATGCGGCGAATCATTCTCGAAAACTTCTTGCCCATTACGTACCTGTTATAATCGTTTAGAAGGAACTCGAACAGTCTGGGAGAAGCCCAACATCCTACAACAGCGCCCAGCGACCATAAAAGCGGAAAGGGTCTGATTATTAGGAGAGAGATAGCCATAAAAGTCCCAGAAACTTTCAAGAGCCAGAGCGCATTCAGAAGAAAGTTCCGATAGAAAGCCTTGATGGCTATGACGATGAAATATGGCAGGGACACAAGGATGGCCAAGATTAAGATGTTAGCAGTAGTTCTGCCGTGATCGGGATTGGCTTGCTCCATGTGGTTATGTTGAGTGTGGGATCTTCTGCGGCGCAGTTGTGTAGAGGCGTCCTGTGGCTGTCGCGTGAAGCTATTCCTCCTGGTTAGAGAGTAAGCTGATGGATTGGAGGGGGAGTAACTAAGATTAAAGCAAGCGGGGGAGCTGGTTATATACATGTAAGTGGGGGTTGAAACATGACCATTGTTTTATAATGATTCCTGCTAGACTGTTAACGCTCTTTGTTCTCATGAAACAGGCTATTATATTTCCTGACCACTACTTTCGCATATTGACTATCAAAGACCGAAGTACCGGAACAACCCGGCCCTGTATCCTGGCGATTGAGCCACAAAGAATAGTCCCTACAATGACATAAAGTTTCGAACTTCATAGCAACTCTGCGGGAACTTTCAAGATACGTCCTGTTACTCATTTTAAGAGACGGAACTAAGACCTAGACGGCATATATATGTGAAAAAAGGGGCCCAATTTAGAGTTTCAGGGATCATCTGGAATAACGGTAATCCTTTCCCGGAGCCTTAAAGCCCTATATAACAGTAAACCACCCACACTAAGTAAGATCATTACCGCGTTTTAGCTTTATACATGTTGATATATCCTTAAAATCCATACAGGTGCTGTAAGGGCTGGGCTAGTTAACCAACTATTAAACATAGTCGCATGGTATATTAGCAGGAATCTCGTAAGTAACAATGAGTATAAAGTAGTTATGTCTGGTAATAGCAAAGTGATCTATTTGCGCAGCCAAGGCGTATTACGAGCTGGTAAAGTTATTTCGGCGATAGGTAGGAAAGATAATGAACGTGTCACGGAGAAGGGCCCCCTATAGAGCCCATTAGAGCTTCAGGGATCATTCGGAGCAGCGTTGATCCTTTCCGAAGCCCTATATCAGTGGATCACCCACAACTAGTGGGATCACCGGGTTTTTAGCCTTCTAGATATCAGACAATATCAATATATCCTCAAGAGCTGTGCATCTGCTCCCTAGTAAGTGTGACAGAACGTATTTATATATTGGTATTAAGACTCGAAACTCAAGCGACACGTGAATCGGCATGGGTGCCCACTTTTACGTACAACATCATCAACAACTCAATCAACAACTCAATCAATTGAAGCTATTCCGGCCCCTTGGCCAGCATCTCCGGCTCTGGACGATCAGGCCTATCGGATGTGACAATTACATTACCCTGCACAAGCCGAGACGACATTGCAACGCGCAGAAACCCTAAGCAGCAAAAACGATTGCAAGTGGAACAAACGGAATGGCAGAACGTATTTGCAACGTGGCGGATAATCTTCGAATTATGCGAGACCGTTCTGGAAAAGCAGATTTTCCGGAGGGTAGAATCGCAAGAAAATTTTGGCTCCCTATTTACGGCGCGCCCAAGACCATCCATCTCCAGGCCAAGATGATGTGGCAACAACACAGCCTTCTTCGTGGACACATTCTCGCTTGATGATGCAAAGAAGACCCTCCATGAAGATGGCTTCCTCGATTGGGAAGACCCGGCACTGGGCGAGGATATGTCGGAGATGGAGCGGAAAGGGTTCCCTGAAGGACAGAGGACGGGCTCGACTTCTGCAAGCAACACGTCCTTTACGAGACGGTAGGTAGGATGGTATATTCTATGGCGACAGTCTAATGCTTTTCCAGCGTGTTCGGCCTATCCTCGAATCCCTGTTTGGAAAAAGGTGCATTCTTGTGCATTGGTTAAGATACAAAGCATGCCCACGCCGCATCATCTGCTTCAGGGGCGGTGGTCAAAAAGCTCGCCGGCCTCGTTTCATGGTTCACCTATTGGCTAGAGGATCACGGGTGACATACTACGGCGGTTCGCACCTAGTCGAGTTGCCCACCAATGAAACGGAATATCTCTTCTATGAAACCCCTCAGACTGCGATTGATCAAGCAGGTTTAAAGGGCAAAGATTCCGAATTCAAGGATGGCGGCCTGTAAGTTACCGCTCTTATCGAAACGGCGCATTCTGACATATTGCAGGGTGATATTCGATGCCCGACTCAACCCTGTAATCGAACAGGCGTATGCAGTCACTTTTGTATTCGCGACAGAAGATGTGCTCGCCAGGTGGCCTCCAATGCTCCTTCCGAACTTACCGGCGTTGCGAAGAAAGGTCCGTGATGAAATGGAGAGTCCAGAAATTGGAGTGAATTTTGCATTTGCCGATTCTGCTGTGGGCAAAGCCAAAGAAATAAAGTGTTCTACATCTGTTTCCGACGACGGTCCCAGAACTTCAGACGACCCCGGACGCCCGCCGTGATTGGAGTACTCCACCATTCCGAACGGTATTCAGAGCAGAGATCAGTGCTGCCTGGCAGAAAGCTTGACAACATCTGGCTGGCGGCCGGACCTTCGATGTTGTGGGAAGTCTCTTAGTGGACAGGCCAACGGCTGTGGGCAATCCACTGGATCGAAACAGGAAGGGATAATTACGTGAACAGGACGATATATAGCTATCATGCTCGTATCATGCTGTACTTCCGCTATCTAGATGTCATTCTCATACCTCAACTTTATGCTTGCGTCCATTGAGACAGGAAATCTGCCGAAGTTCAAATGCAAAAAGAGGGGAGGATCGTATAAATCATCGTCATCCGGAGCAGGGACAAGCCCTTCCAAACAAGAGTGAGACTGTGTTGGAATGTTGGCAAAGTTCACTGGCCCGCTACCATCAGGAAGTGGCATCGATGCTGGGACAGACTCTGTCAGGAGAAGAACTGGGGGCGCAACTTCTTCCATGCCAGCTGAGCAGAGGTGCTCGAGAGGGTTAATAGCTTTGACAGAACGATGGGACCCATGCGTAAGCACGCTGACCCCGTCCAACTTGAGATCGCAATTCCCCCCACCTGAGTCCAGAGCTGCCTCCTCCCATGTTCTTTTCTTAGCCTCAGTCCTTAGCCTGATGCAGAGTACAACCAGCGTCAGCAGGCAAGTTGACTGAGGCGTAGGGATGCTGAGAAGCTGGACGTGAGAAGCCCACTCTCCTCAGGCAATTTTGCCGGTACGAGGGAGCGGCCGAGATGATGCCTGAAAGGGCGACGTCGAGTAGTCTCTTATATGGTGTGTGTGTAGGTTGTTGGGTGGACCTTCCTGAACTTGGCCAGTGCTTAATATACCGGACCAGTTTCATAGCTGGCTTCTTCGATAACGGTATCCCATGCAGCCTATGCTCGTCAGTGCAAGTGCGATGGAATGTGGGAGAGGAGAGACGAACCCAGTCAAGGTCCATATTAGTTAAATCCTTCTCAAAAGAGAATCCTGCGTTGGGTGTGTCAAATTGCGGACTGATGCCCGAAAGATCAAACGGCGTTTTCGGTGATAGCGCCTCGGAAGAGCCAGCCGCAGTTCTGGTTCCGGTTCCAGTTCCAATTTCAGTGTGACAGCTCGAGAGCATGCCGACCAAAAACTGATGGACTCTTCGTGCCTCATCACAGCCGCTAATCGCTTCTGCCCAGTTGGCGCACGACTTCTCCAAGGCCTGCAGGAGAACGCCGCTCTCCGGAACCGCCTCCGTATCTGGGGCCTTTCGTCTCAATTCCAGCTCCAGAAGCAGAATCGTCGCGGCTAGTGCTAGCATCTGCCGGGTGTGTGAGAGTCTATAAAAGGAGGGCTCCAAGCCTTGTTGAAAAGTTAGTAGCGCCAGCGCAGACGAGATACACCGATCTCGGGAAAACTTGAAGCGCCCGTCAATTCTTCCTTGGGTCAGGAACTTGCGATGCAGGATGCACATGCCCTTGTGGTACATGCCCACCAGGCTCAGATTAGAAAAATTGGCCATGTTTCGGACGGTACCGCTATTATCCCTGACAGGAGCCACTACCATGTGCGGAGGGAAATTCTGATAGGCGTCATACACAGCGTGGTCAATCTCGAGGACGGTCTCGTACGAGCCTAGACTCGGGGTACTGTTGAAATCAGCGACGCGACCCAGTGCACGAAACAGTCGTCCTTTGACAATCAAATATGTCGCCGGGGTGGGCTCCGAAAGGGGTCTGGAAGGGGGAAGGACGATCGTATTCTCGGACAGCTCCCAGTCGTGCAGATTGCGGGGCTCCATCGTATCCGAGTACAGAGCCGGTGTCGTACGCGGGAAGCCCCCAAGGAATGAGGCCATATCGTCCATGCTGATCACGGAGAGCCAGATGCGGCGTCGATATTCTGCTTGTAGAAGCGATATGCCCGGGGACTGGGAAGGGTCGCGGTGATAGCCCATGTTGATGGCAGCACGGACGACGAGGCCTGTCATGATCCAGAGCCCGCGACTATTGTCGTCTTTCCGATTCAGCTCGGCGGTGGCATTAAAGCGCAACGCCTCCACTGTGTATGGTTTACACTTGGCGATGTCACCACTCAGCAGACATTGAGCTGTTCGCATCCGATAGAGTTGGAAGAGCGACTCAGAGATGCCTTCATATTCGGGTGGCTCGCCGTACTGGTGATAGGCGAGCATAGTGATACCGAGAATTGAGAATAGGAGGCCTAGCCATATGAAGTTTGTCCGGGATGGGTCTCTCCAGTGGTCGTTGTACTATAAAGAGATCAGCCGGGGCCTAGAGGGACAGGATAAGATCCAGGCAGAACCCTGACCTCGCGCATGAAAGTTGGTTCATGGAGAATGGCTGACCGTCTTGTGAGCGATGCACACGCCAGATATGGCGAGGAACTTACGAGGAACGGTGATGGGGAAGGTCTGACGATTAAAGAAATGGGAGATCAGCCGATCAACTTGGGACTTCGGCGGTAGAGTGGAGAGGATTTCTATGCGTTCGATTGGCTTGACCTGGCTAAAGAGCAGGCTCGATCCGTCGACGGTATGAGAGGGATCGGGACGGAAGTCGTAGTCATTGTGATCGTCCTGCTCTTGGCTCCAGGTCCGTTTGAGTTCATTGATCTAGTCCCGGTTAGCCGTCCAGCCAAGCCGCTTCAGTTCGCGAGCATTTAGCAGCGGATGAGGTGCAACACAGTTCACGGAGGTCGAATGCTGATGAAAACGACCAAGGTACCTCTTGGAGCACAACATGCCAGTCATTCCCACCGAGATACACAGAATGGATGCCATCCATCACCGTCTTGCCGGTGCCAGACACATCTTGTGCATCAGCCGCCAGAGCGGACGTGGCGTGACCCGCCTCGGGCTGGAAACTTTCGGACGTGTGGACGACATCGGTGCTGGGCGATGGCACCTGCTGTCGCTCCGCTATGAGCCTCTTGACCAGATCCTCCAGATGATCGATCCTGTGGCCCATCGCATCCCCACTGGCATCGCGACGAGCGACGGCCGCGGCCCCATTTTTGGATCCGCGGAACTCGCAGGAGGCCTGTTCGTCGCGGGCCGTGCAGTTCTGACAAGGCTTCTCCCGGTTACATTTCAACCTGGAACTTCAATCAGCAATAATCCCTTGGAGACCGGTCGCTTACGACGTGTGGTTCAATATACTTTCGAGTGCGACAGGGGTCACATGATAACGGGATGCGGCTGCGCCGATGAGGTCTGTGAGGATGCTTTATGGCCCGAATGGGCGACTGAGGCCCTTGGGTCTGCATGCCGACGAGTACCTAGTGGTCGAAGTCTGGGTTCTAGCTCAGGGGGGCCCACTGTCATCGAAATACCTACATTAGGTAGGTCATCAGGTCCGTCCTCGAGGTGGTACCTATATACGTGTATTGGGTGTAAGCTTGATGTCCGGATAACCTGGTTTGGCCGACAGCCGACGCGGCTCAGCTGCTTAAGTAAACTGCTCACCCCTGTAGTTGGCCTGTTCAGCCCTGGGAGTATTGTCAGCTAGCAGGGGGTGCGCTAGTTCCCCATATACGATAAGATTCCCTCTGATCGGAACATATATGTTCCGTAGCTAGACTACTTCAAAGATCAAGACGCGTTGCGAGAGCGCACGCAACTAGCCAATTAATATAACAAAACTGATGTCCCCTATATCTAATAATTAAGAGTCTTATTCGCTTAATTCGCGTTATTTATCAATTAATTAGCTATTGCTGAGACGATATAGGCTATATATCTGTAGCAATTACCTATATACTTAGTTATAATAGCGACCGTACCGTCGACGTCCGCAGTTATTGTCAGCTAGCAGGGAGTGCGCTAGTACCCATATACGATAAGATTCTCTCTGATCGGAACATATGTTCCGTGGCTAGACTACTTCAAAGATCAGTACGCGTTGCTAGAGTGCACGCAACTAGTGTCAGCTAGCAGGGGTTGCACTAGCACCCCATATACGGAATGGCTCCCTCTGATCGGAACATATAGGTTCCGTGACTAGACTCCATAAAAAGAGGAGTGCGCGTTTTAGAGCGTCTGCAGCTAGTCGTCTAATACAACATAACTGATGTCCCTTATATCCGACAATTAAAAGTTTCATTCGTTCAATTCGCGTTATTATTAATTAATCAGCTGCTGCTGAAACGATATAGGCTGTACATCAATAGCAATTACCTATATACCCTATTATCCATAATGGCGACCGTACCGTCGACGTCCTCCGTTATTTATAAGGGACCTAAAAACTAGGATTGCTTTAAAGGCGAATTTTAATTAAAAGCGTACGCGTTTAATATTTGGCGTTATATCGACCCCGATTAAAATAACGTATGGCTTATCGAACTTACGAAACCCGATATAATTTTTTATCCGAAAAAACGATTTTGTTAAATAACGATATAAGCAGCTAATTCTTTTTCCGAAAAAATTATATAAGCTGAAAAAATCGATTATACGGGTTACTTAATAAATTTGTTTAAAATAACGACAAAAAATAAATAAGTTTATACTTAAAACTTTGCGATATATATTTACAAAAATCGAAAATACGAAAACTTTTGGAAAAAGATTAACGATTTTACGAAATAAGTCCTAAAATCGGTATTTCTAGTAATTAAAAAGATAAATTTTTTTAAGAAAAAACTTAAAGGAATAATACGTTATTTTAGCCGAATTAAATAAGGTATACGACAGTAAATTTATAAATAATATTTAACGAAAGTATTACGAAAAATTAAAGTAAATTTCGAAATTAATAAAAAAATTAAACGAATAAATCGTAAAATGGTAAAAAATAATAGCTTAAGGATAATATTATAGCGTTTTAAAAACGAAAATAACGATTATATAAATTAACGACTTATATATATCCTTAATTTTAATTATAAAAAATTAAACAATTATTTTTTAAATAATAAAAAAAGCCGAAATTAATAATAATATGATTAATTATTAAAAAGTAATTACTAACCTTTTAAATTATTAAACGTTAATTTATTCTTTATTTATATTACGAAATATTAAAATAACGTTTTTAACTTTTTAAAAGATTTTTGTAAAACTTTTTAATTAAGGCGATTTTAATTAGGAAAAAATTAAAGATATAAACCTTTTACCGTAAAGAAGGGCTTAAAAACGTAAGTCGAAACGTAACGGTCGTAGAAATTTTTAAACAGACCGAAACGAAAGCAAACGAAAGCGATAAAAATCGGATACGTAAAACATTTGTTACAAAGCTTATTTAAACGTTTATTATACCTTATTTTAATGCTTTTATACGTTTCCTAGTAAAGCTTTAAAAAAGTTCCGCTTTAACGATAAAATAATTATATATATTTCATATCGAATTATTTCCGATTAGGTTTTTTAAAAAAAAATTAAACGCTTATTAAAGTTTATGGATAAATTAATTATTTAAAAAATTAATTAATTCCTATAGGAAATAAGGCAAATTTTAACGTATTTTTTAATTTTTAATTAACGTAATATAATAAACGTTACGTTTTATTTTTTAAGAAATTTATTAATTTTAAATTTAAGATTTACGATTTATATTTTTAATTTTATTAATAAGTTTTTAAACTTTAAATTAATTATATAAAACAACGGAATGTACGTAAGTAATAACTTTGTACCGATTAAAGGGTACGGAAAAGTTAATATAATATTTTAAAGCTTTAATAATACGAAAACGTTACGTTTATACGACGTAACTTATTACGAAAATTTCGTATATAACCTGGTATTTTTCCGGCAGTTCCGGAAAAAAAGGTATTAATAAAATAATAGAAAAATTAATAACTTTATTCGAAATAAATACGATTAAATAATTACTATATTAATAAATAAATTTAATTAATTTGTTATTAAAGATATTAACGTAATAATTATTTATACGGCCCTAGCAGCTTATAAACGAAACGTTAACTTATATATAACGAAATTATTACGAATCGGTAACGGTATAATTTAGCATTTAAAACTAGGACGTTTAAAGCCCGAAATAATCGCTTAATTGCAGTTTTATACAAAAAAAATCCGTTTAAAAGGTTTTATAATAATCGAATACTAAATATATAATAAGGCGAAGGCCAAGAAACTAAGACGCCGTAAGCCGAAGGAAAAATCCTTTTAATTAGGATAGAAAATCGCCATCGATTTTACAAACTTCGAAAAAAACCTTAAAGGATATAAATACGTTATGTTTGCTACCGACAAATATTTAAGTTTTATTTGGAACATTTATTTTAAAAATCGAAAGCAAAATATATTAATTACTGCGTTTCGGCATCTTTTAAAAGTCCTTAAGAATTAAGATAAGGTTTTTCTATAGATATTTAAATGCGATAACGAAATCTTAAAGAATTACTAACTTCGAAATATACTTTAATCGTTTCCTTTTAGTACTAGATTTAAGCCTTTAATACCGCATACCTAAGCCCAAAACGGGGGTATAAAACGTTTAAGGAATATTATTAAAAAAAAAAAAACGATTGCGATACGAAATAGCGCTAAGTTACCTTCGTTTTTGATCGTATATATCTTCAAAACGGCAGTATATTTATATAACCGTACCCCTAAATACGCACTTTTTTGGCAAAACTTATACGAAGTTTACTACATTTACCTAACGTACAAAAACGGCGTTATAATATTTAATCGGAAGTTTTAGCAAATTTATCTGCAAATATATGGCTATATGGCTTATATTATAACAGCTGCCGCCATAAAAAAAAAGCAAAAATTTTAAAAGCTAAATCCTAAAACATAGGTTGGTTACCTCGTCGGCTACCGATTTACAAATATTTACGAAATCTGGAACCTATTAATTAATAAGGTTATTACTATTCGAAATATACAGTTTAACAAAAAGGCTATCTTTTTAAGTAATATCAAAAATTTAAAAATCGACTTTTTGTACGTTATAAAAAAAAAGCTTTAAAAGTTGCTCCGATAAGTAAAAATACTTAATTAAGCAAATAATTATTTAACCTTTATACAAAAAAAAAAAATAAAAACCTAAACAAAATAATTTAATTACCGGCTAAACAAAAAAAATAACTTTAAAAAGGTACTAACGTAAAAAACGTACAAAATAACGAAAAATAAACTTATTTTTAAAGGATTAATTATCCTTATACGACCGTTATATTCGAACCATTTTTATTCCTTAATTTATTACCCCTGCTAGCGTTTACCTTAATAACTATTACGATTATTACGCCGACGGAAAGAATAAAAGTAACCCTAAATTCCTTTTATCTTATTTAACCTAAAGTAACGGTAAAAAACGAAAGTATTTTACGGGTAATAGGCGTAAGCCCCCCGTATGTTCCATATTAAAAAAGTATTATCCGAAACGAATATAAGGTATAGGAAACCGTTTTTAATATAGGACGTTTAACCCTTTTTGTAAATACGTACGATAACCGGCCGGTAAGCTGCGGAAATTTAAGGAAGTTAATTACTTAAAGTACGCGTTATTTTAATCGGAAAAGTTATAATCCCTTAATATACAAAAAAGCATTTAAATCGTTAAACCGGATATATAAGCGCGATTTACCGCCGTTATCTCGAAACCATAAAAAACTAAATATATATCCGTTAAGGAAAATATTTCGTAAAGCCGAAAAGGTTTATTTATAAAGCTATAAGGAAATATAATCCTGGGAAACCGTTAATTAGTTTTTTGCTAAAAGGAAATAAATATTAAGGTATATATAAATATACGTTTACAAGTTTAATAAGTATAACTAATTGCAAAAATGCAAAATACGTTTCGTTATACGGAACGATTAATAACTTAAAAACGTTTATAATAATATATACGTATCCATATTAGCTAAAAGGTTGTTTCGAACTTTAATCGTTATCGCAGCTAAATTTAACCTAAAATTTAAGCAATATAACGTTATAAACGCTTTCGTTAATACTAATTTACCTTACGAAATATATATAAAAATGCCCCTAGGTTATTCGTAACATAATAAAGTTTTTTTAATTAGGAAAGTATTATATGGATTAAGGAAATCGCCGTTATTATAGCAGAAAACTTTATTGGAACATTTACAAAATTAGGATTTTGTTCCGTTCTTTACGAATCTTGTTATTTTATTCGTTAAAAAATGCTTATTTTCTTTTTTATAAACGATATTATTATAGCATACCGTAAGAAAAATTAAGACTTTATCGATTAGTTAATCCAATAGATACGAAAACGGTATATCTTTACAGGAAGCAAAAACTTATAATAATTCCTTAGCATCGAAATAATCAAAAATAAAGCTGAAAAAAAAATCTAACTTTTTTAATCAAACTTTATAAATAAACTAGCTAACCTAATCCCAAAAAAATTTAAATAACTTCCTAAATACGCTAATAACGAACGTCGAATTATTACCGAATCTTAATTTAGCTTATTTAAGCTTTATTAATAAATATTAAAAAAAATCAGTTTTATTTTATACGTAATAATTAATACGCAACCTAATATAACCTTTACGGTATTCCGACTTGCCCGATTTAACCTAAACCTTAATAACGTATATTACAAAACTGCCGATCGAATTATATTATACTTAATCGGAATTAAGATGTTAACGTTATAATTCGGGGGTAAAAATTCGTTAAATATATAAAGCGATACTTTTTTCGCGGATAATACGATCGATCGAAAAAATTCTTAAGCTTACGTTATAAAGTTATTTAAAAAAGTAATAAAATAATAAGCGAATAAACAAAATATAATAATTACTTTTATAATAAAAACGAAATTATTATTTTTTGCGCAAATTACAAAAAATTTTTTATTTAGCTTTCGATTAATTAAAAAGCTTAGAATTACTTTAAATATTAAACCGTTAAATATATAATACGATAACTAATAAATTATACGGCTTATTAACGCCGATATCGCTTTATTATAAATAAAGTTGCGGTATATAAATATATATAACTACTAGTTATAAAAAACCGTAAAAAAAGACATAATTAAAGTAAATTATATACTTACGGGCGATATGCTAACTAATAGGCTAACGAAAGCCCTAATACGCGAACCTTTTAGGTACTTCAAAAAGCAGCTAGGATTGGTGGATATTATAAAAGCCATTAATCGGCGGAGGAACAACCTACAAATAATTTTAAAGGAGGAATTGGCTAATCAGGAGGATTCTATCGCCGGAGGAGAGATAAAATGGAAAACTATGGCTTTAGGAAGTGATAATAAGTGCTGATTAACGCCGTAACTACGTTAAGGCGTTAAGGGGGTATGTCAGCTAGCAGGGGTTGCACTAGTACCCCATATACGGAATGGCTCCCTCTAATCGGAACATATAGGTTCCGTAACTAGACTCCATAAAAAGAGGAGTGCGCGTTTTAGAGCGTCTGCAGCTAGTCGTCTAATACAACACAACTGATGTCCCCTATATCCGACAACTAGCGAACTTAATACAACACATCTGATGTCCCCTATATCTGACAAAATTCGCCTTTAAAGCGATCCCAATCCTTAGGTCTCTTATAGATAACGGAGGACGTCGACGGTGCGGTCGTTATTATAGCTATTAAAATATATTGTCGGCAATTAGTGCTTTCAGGTGTTGCCGGCTGGCAGGCTTTGTTTGGAGCAGGCAGCAGAATGCTGCCTGGGACAGCCTTTGTTTACGGACGATCCTTTGTTAACCAATCGTGTATGTAAGGGGCGATTGCCCGCGGATTAGATTTGTCCATTCTTAAAGCGAGTTAGAGAATATATAGAGAGCTACGCCAGATTTCTGCATTCGATTATTGTGACTGCTGACATGGTAGCATCTTTTAGTTATTGAACTAAGTACGTTATACGAAGTAGTTGATTGCAGTTTAAAGAGCTAAGTTAATAAAAAGAGCACGAAATTTAAGAGAAAGCCGTTTAATTAACGATTTAGGAGAGAATCGAGTAGCAGTTAACGATGGCGAGTTAGCATACGAACGAAAACCTTTTTCCTTTTTCCCTGCCTGGACTTTCCCTTAATTAGGAGGTTTTTTAAGACGAAAGGTTTTTCGGCGAGGGAGAACAGGAATACGAAGTATCTTTAATGGGAAACGCTTTATTGCTTTAGTAGCCGCTAAAAACCCCTATTTAAAGATAGCAGCCCGAAGCCGATTTAAATAAGCTTTATACGTCCTTAGGTACTAATATAAATGGCATTAAACGCGACGTTAAGGCGCGGAAAAAAAGATACCGATAGGTCGAAAATGATGTTAAGGAGTTAAAGCTTAAAAGCGAAAGATATAACGATGCGATAAAGCAAATAAACAATATGATAATACAGTTGTTAAATATGCTTTAACTTAAGACGCGGAACTTTAAAAATTCGCGTAGTACGAATGTGTAACTAAAAGCATTGTAAAACGTTCCGCTTAAAGTTAAGGCGAATGGCTTTAAGGAAATACCTATCGCCCTGGAAAGCGATATGGAAAAGATTAACCCTATAAAAAAAGGCGAAACGAAACCCAGAAGGTTATTTACTAAAAAACCCGACCCTAAAAGAAAAAAAAGCGAGGAAAAAAAAAGTAAAGCCATCCAAGTTACTTAAGAGAAAAAAAATGGTACATAACAACCCTAATAATTTAAACAATTCCTTATCCTCTTTTTCGGACTTTTCTGGGGGTTTTTTTAAAGAAGAAGAAAAACCGTTACAGTTCCTTCAGTAGCAACTTTTCCGGCTTTAGCAGTTTAAACAACTCGAACGAATTAAATGCACGTTTAAAGGATAAGAAAAACTTTAAGAAATCCAGTAACGGAAATAATTCGAAGTTGCGTTAGAAACGTTTTAACTTTTCTTTAGATAAGGAGAATTATCTATTAGGTTAGGCTAATTAAGAACTTTAAAGTAACGTCTTTAACCTTGCATTTAAAGAAATTAATTATAAAAACGGAATAAAGCTAAAGCAACTGGATTAACTACGTTTCGCGAAGGTTATTACTAAAACCTGCAAAAAGACGTCCTTAAAGTTAATTACAGGAATTAAAAAAGGAACGAAAATATTAAAAACGTTCTGAAAAACCTATGCAACAATAGGTAAGGCCCGGCAAAGGTCCCTTTGGAAAGAATTAAGCAAAATTACATATAATAAAAGAAACCCAGTCCAATTTATTACTAAATTTCAGAAACTCTTATGGAAGGTAAAGGGCTATAGCATAAAACTTAAAACCGAGAAATATATTACTATATTTCTTATTACTATAAAGGATAAGGCTGGCAGCTGGTGCAAAATAATATAATTAATGCTACGGCAGACGGATTACTTCTTCCAGCAACTGATCGACGATTTCAACAGCAAGTTCTATGACCGTACCAATAAAAAGAAAAACAACGGACGGTTTTACAATATACAGAAGGGCAAAGAAGGCAACAACAACTTCCGGAACAACAAGCCCGTATAGAACAAAAACGGGAAGCTACTTTGTTTTAACTGTGGCAAGTACGGACACCTAGCAAAGGACTGCCCTAAGCCCTAGAAAAAGAAAAACAGCAAAGGCAAAAAAGGAAAGCGAGGTCGAAATGGAGGCCGAAGCCAGGGTAATAACAACAACTAAAACAACAGCTCTTGTAACACCCGCGGCAATACCCGCGGCGGTGGACCGGGTGAGGAGTAGTTCATCCCTGAGGGCCTGGAAGACCTGTATCGTTCTAGTGGAGGAACGTTTAGCGTTTATATTGACGAATAACAGCTTTAGGAACTGATGTAGTGGTATAATAAGACGCTTCAGGGGGCTGACAGCCCGGAAATAACCGTTACAGTGGCCAACTGCCCTGAACAACAGGCAGCTAACTGCCTTAAAGCAACTGCTACAGAGGATAATAGGCCTGTAGCTATAGTAGCTGACTGCCCTAGAGTGACGGCTATAACGTTCGGAAGCCCTGAAGCCATAGTGGCCAATTGCCCTGAGCTGCAGGTAGTAAATTGCCCTAAGTTACAGACAGCTGATTGCCCCGAAATAACAGCTACAGCTATTAAGAACCCTAAAGTAACTGTTATGGGCAGTACTATACTGTTACATGTTTATTTATCAATGGAGGATAATAAAAATAAACTGCTTTGGAACTTAGGAACAAACGTTAACATTATAAATAATATTAAGGATTTCGAAAAAAATTCGGTTTTAAATATTAAGGATAAGGAAATCTATATTATGATAAGTGGAAAACTTGTTATTGTTATTACCGTTAAAATAATGAAGTAGCTTTTTAAAAGGCCCCGTAGAAAAAATAATAAAACCATGGTAAAGTATACGTTATATATTGATAACTTCCCCCTAAAGGTATTTTTCGGAAAAATATTTTACAGAAAAGATAGTTACCTAAATTAAAATACCTTAGTAAACTTTAATGGAACGTAGTTAACGACGATTAACGTATTTCGGAAAGGTTACTTCTTATAGCTTTATAAGAAGCCGAAGCTTATCATTAAGGCCCCGGAGTCGACGAATGACGAGAATTATTAATAAAGATACGGGCTGGGGGGGTTATTCGATAAAAAGGACGGCGGTAACCTGGCCAACGATCTAAAAAGCGCCCTTGTAAAAGCTTTTAAAAATGGCAAGGTTTTTATAACGGACGAAGTCATAAAGAAAATTATCTTATGGTATCGCCGCTTTTACTACCTTAGTATTAAACGATTAATTTGGACCATTAAAAGGTTTACGGGGATAAATCTAAACCCCAACGATATAAAAACGATTTTTTGCATAGCGTATAACGAAGGGAAAATACGGAAGATCTCGTTTATAAACCCCTAAAAATGAGGACGATATATGGGAAAGATTATTTGGTATGATATGGGTTCAGTTAAGCTTATTAGCATCGAAAACAACAGTTATTTCGGTTTTATTATAAAAGACTTTTCGCGTTGCAGAAAGTATTATTCGTTTAAGATTAAGGACGAGATATAACAAAGCTTATATACGTATATTATACGATTAATCAAGCGATTAAAATTAATTAAAAGCTAGAAAGTGCAGATTTTACGCCTGGACGGCGGCAAGAAGTTCGGCATAATTATGATCGAAAAGTTTTGCGCAGTTAAAGGCATTAAACTGGTAATTTCCAGCTTCTATAATTAATATTAGAATAAAGTTGCAAAAAAAGGTATCCAGTTTTTATAAGACGAAGCGCGTATAACTTTAGCCCAGATAAAAATACCGACGTATTTCTAGAACCTTGTGATAGAAATTATAATACATACAGTTAACAAAACGGGATAATTCACGGTAAAAAATATAATATTAATCGAATATTTTAAAAACGTATTCGAACTTGATAAATTTTATAAACCTGATAACAGTTACCTTCGAATTCTTAGCAGCAGGTATATAATCTTAATCGATGGGAACTACAGGATTAAGTTAAAAAAGTTAGCAGCCCGTAAAGTAAAGGGCATGCTGTTAAGGTATTAAGGGATATATAATTACAAGATATAGCTTTTAAAAGGTGGTAGATTGCTGATAACACCTTACGTTACTGTTTACGAGGACCTAGAAAAGCCAGGTTAGTTATTTAACCTTAAGAATATTATTCGATTACTTCTATAACTCGTACAAAAACGCCTAAAATACCGCTAAAGACAAAAAGGTATCGGAATGAAAAATAAAAACTATAACGTTATTTCTAAGGACGATACGGACCAGGAAACTAAGAAAATCAAGCGTAAAAGGGGACGCCCAAAAAAAACCGTCCCCGATTTGTATACCGTGGAAGCTTTAGATAAAGCCCTTAAGCTAATACGTAAATTGAAGCTAGCTTTAATCCAAAAAGGCGATAATAGCTTACATACCTTCCATTTCAACCTATTAATAAACGACGATAACGACGATTTTTTCGGTAGCAACGGAAATATTAATCGAGCTATCCGAAACATTTACGAATACCAGCAAATGGTTAACATGCTAAAAGATAAGTACGATAGGATTTTTAAAATTAAGGACTTAAAACATATTAACTTAAGCAAGTTATTTATTACTTAAAAGTTATTCGTAATAACGGACGACGGCCTATTATTAAAAAAAGGTATGAAAAGCCCAAAACGAAAGATATAGCTTAAAGCAATCTTTACTGAAATTAAAGAAAACCTTTTACGTAAAACCTTTAAGTTTACTCCTTTTGGCGAAAAAGCCCATAGATACCTTATAAATGCCAAATGGGTGCTAAAAAAGAAATATACGTTTATAAGAAAACTAAATAAGTATAAAGCCCGTATCTGCGCAAAAGAGTTTACTTAGCGAAAAAGAATTGATTATAATAAAACCGCAGCGATGTTATGACTAAATAAGCTTGGCCTATTAGCAGACAGTCGGAGGTTGTATGGATTACCTCCGATGCAAGACCTTAGGTTACGTGACGTGGATCCGAATAGATTTACGGATCCAAACAGATCAGTATGGTATGGATCCGAATAGATTTTCGGATCTATAGGGATTACAGCAAATAAATCCGAATAGATTCTCGGATCTAAAGGGATTGGGTTTAAGATATATACCTTATTATTTCCTATAATTTAGATAGTACCAGCTTGCAATAATAATTGGTTACCTAAATTTATATCTGCTATTACTAAACGTTATTATCGCTTTATTACTTAAATTTTTACGATATTACTGCTAACATAAACCGTACAACTAGGTTTAATAATTAGTTAAGCTTATAACCGTTATATGTTGCAAGCTTTTATTTAATAATATCGTTAAACTTTAAGCAATATTTAATACCGTCAGAATGTTGATCAGCGCCGAAGTTACCGTTTTTACCCTTACCCAGCAGCTGCAAAAATGCGTTTAGCAGTTTAAGGCCCATATTTAACAGCTTACTGCTTAAACCGCCGCCTTAGCCGATTCGGTATTAATAGCCGTTATTTTAAAACTTAAAGTTAAGAAACTCGAACCCTACAACGGCATAAAAAACGTTTAGGGCTTCCTAATTTAGGCCAAAGTATATTTACGATTAAAAAACATCGAAGGTAACGCGGACAGAATCCTTATTGTAATAAAGTTCTTAAAAGGGGATGCTTTAAATTGGTTTGAATTTACGTTACGAAATTACCTGGAAAATGCGGAAAATAACTAGGAAACGGTAACTAAAAGGATTTTCGAAAGTTATGCCAATTTCGAATAAAAGCTTAAGGACAATTTCGATAACCCGGACGTAAAACGAAAAGTTGCATAGAACTTTTTATAGCTTAAATAAAAGGGATTAGCTTTTAAATACGCCGTCGAATTTAGGAACCTTATGTCTAAGGCAAAATGGGTCGACGATGAAGACGATATCTTAATTAACGTCTTTTATAAAGGGTTAAAAAATAATATTAAGAACGAAATTATCAAAATCGAATGATTTAGCGTATTTAATAAGTACATTATTAAAGCTGTAAAAATCGACAATCGATAGTTTGAACGACGACAAAAACGACGTAAATAGTTTGCTTTACGGTCCAAATTTTAAGGAACTAATTAAGGACGGAAACGTTTTACGTTTTTCATTTTTTATGAAACTTAACTAGGGTTTATGGAATTAGGGGTTATCTAGTCGAAAGATAAAAAGTTCCTTATCTGCTACAATTGCGGTAAGCCCGGATATATTGCGCGAAAATGCAGAAGCCCGAAAAAGGTATATTGGGTTCCAGTTTCTGAAAATTAGTATAAGAAGAAACCTGGCGATAGAAAAACGATTAGTATAATCTGCGCCAAAAATAACGACAAGTCTTTACCAGAAGTGCGATAAGGAATGAAAGAAGCTAAGAAACTTTCCCAGGTAAAAACTAAAAGGGCCAAAGAAGCTAGATCCACTAGACTTATTGTTACCTAGTGGTTACGGGAATACGAAGGATAGAAAGAGCTAAGCGACGATAAGCCACCTTCCTACGGATAGCAAAAACGGCAATAAAAAAACAACCAGTTAATGCTTAACGTATAGTTAAAAAAGTACCGAAAATAAAACGAAAACCTATGCCCAAAAAAACCCGATCGGTACGGAAAGCTTTACGCGGTTAGCTGTCGACGACCGCAATATAAGGTATACGAAGACGAAAAAGAATATATCGCGCGACGAATTATGTGTATATAGCGACAAGGCTTCGATTTTAAGAATCGAATTAAAAATGATCCTAAGGATTAAAGATGGTATCGCTATATATGAAAAGCCGCAACGATGGAAGAGATCGACGAACTGGCAGTAACTAGGAGCTGGACAAAAGGAAAATACTGCCCTATATATAAACCCTAGTACTATTACGAATAATGCGATCACTAAACGTAGGAAAAACTGATCCAAAGAATAATAAAAAAATACTACCAGAAAATGATTACCGATTTATAAATTTAGGTAGCCTTTACGGAAAATCCAGAAAAGCGATTAGCTATATAGGAGGAAATTCGCTCCTTTTCGAGCTAAAGAACCTTAAAGCCAAAATACATTACTAGAAAAACGTTCCAAAACCAAGTGGAATATTTGACAATAACGTTACGCCGACAAGAACAGTAATTAAAATAAATCTAAGATAAAAACAAAAAATTTGGAAAAAGAATTTAGCAATTCGAAAATAGCCCAAAAAAGCTAAGCTATTTATGATAGGGCCTTAAGCTGGTAAAAAAACCCAAGGTAAATAGTAACACCTTAAAGAAAGCTTTAAATACGATGCGAACAGTACGAAAGAAACTTATAACGGTATAAATACGAATTAAAAATAAGCAATATATTATATTTGTAGATTACGGCGTAATAAAAGGCAATTATATCGCCCTAAAAGTAATTAATAAGTTATAGTTATTATAAAAAGATAAGGAATACCTTTACGAGGTCGAAAACGCCGAAGGTCAAATATTTAACTACGACGATAAATAGGTCCGATATAAAATTGATTACCTTAAAACCTTTATCGAAAGAAAAAAACAAGTTATTAGTTTCGACGTTATCGCCATTAAAAGCTTCGATTTAATCTTAGGTTTGCTATGGTTAGAACAGTATAACCCGGCCATTAATTAAAAAAACTTGCGAAATAAATTACGATTTATTTTTTAACGGTAAGCCAAACGATAAAAGATTTTAATATTCGATCGATAAAATAAACGAATGCAGGTATAAGGAAACGGCAGAAACTTTATTACCAAAAGTTATACGACATATTAAAGAAAAAAGGCAAATCGAAAAATATAACGCATTATTGTTAATCTTAAAGCAAAATTTAAATAAATAAATAACGATTTAAAACGACCGCCCGAAAAGTAACCAGAATAGATAATTAAAGTACTTCTATAGTATTATAAGTACGATAAGTTATTTGGCAAAAAACTTGATACTAAATTGCTAAAATATAGCAAATAAAATTACGAAATAATTTTTAAAGATGGCAAAAGTACCGCCTTTTATCCGATATATAACCTAAACCATGCAGAACTATACGTATTCCGCGATTACCTCGAAAACAGGCTTTGAAAAGGATAAATTCGACGTTCTAAATTATTAGCCGAATACCTTATATTCTTTATACTGAAAAAAAGGGAAAAGCTTCGATTAATAGTGGATTATCGACAATTTAACGATATTACCGTCAAAAACAAAACGCCATTATTATTAATTACTAAAATAAAGGATCGCCTACAAGGAATAAAATGGTTTACAGCTATCGATCTTCGAAATGGTTATAACATAATTCGGATCAAAAAAAAAAAAAACACGAATGGAAAACGGCCTTTAAAACAAAATACGGCTTATACAAATATCTAGTTACCCTTATAAAACTAACTAACGCACCAGCGACCTTCTAACAGATAATAAACCATATGCTAAAAGAATACCTGGATATTTTTGTTGTCTGCTACCTCGACGACATTCTTATTTACTCGGAAACGGAAAAAAAACACGAAAAACATATTTATCAGGTCTTACAAGCGCTATAAGACGCCAAACTTTTAATCAACACTGAAAAAAGCCATTTTTATAAACAAAAAATCGAATTCCTAGGATATATTATTACGCCAAAACAAATTCGCATAAATTCTAAAAAGCTATCAGCAGTTAAAGATTGGGTACAACTTATTAATATTAAGGAAATACAAGCATTCCTTAGATTCGCCAATTATTATCGACGATTTATACGCAATTTTAGCAAAATGGCCATACTATTAACGGAACTTACCAAAAAAAAAAAATAAATAAATAAATAAATCATTCAAATAGATTCTAAAAAAGGAAACAGCTTTCTAGCAAATCAAAAACCCCTTTACCAGTAAACCAGTACTAATTATATACGACCCAAAGCAACCAATTAAGCTAAAAACCAATATTTTGGATTACGCCTTAAAAGTTATAATTAAATATCGAAACGATTAAGGAAAACTTTACCCAATTACATTTTATTTTTATAAGCTACATAAAGCCGAATTAAATTACCCCATTTACGATAAGGAATTCCTAGCTATCGTCAACGCCTTTAAAAAATTTAAACATTATCTTAAAAGCAATATGCATCAGATTAAGGTATATACGGATCACAAAAACATTACACACTTCTTTACGACACGAAAATTTGTTAGAAAACAATTAAATTACGTAAAAAGCCTTTTTAAATTCGATTACGTTATTATCTATCGAAAAGGATCAAAAAATGGCAAAGTAAACGCATTTAGCAAACGACCTAACTTGGAAAAACCTAAGGTTAAGGTACAGCAAACAATTTTCGATATCATACCCGAAAAATACCTAAAATAACGAAAAATTGCTGCAATACAAACGATATCAACTAATATACATTAACGCATCCAACAATACAACGCCAATTAACCAGCAAAGCACCAAAAAAATAAAATACAAATGCCCGAGGACTTACAAAAGAACCTAATACGAAACGTATACGAACACCTTATACATAAATACCCAAAGATTTACAAAACTTTAGAACGTTTATAACGGACATATTACTTTCCTAAAATAAAAATTACAATACAAAGGGTAATACGGTAATGCGATATCTGCGCCAAAACAAAGGTACGACAACATAAACCTTACGGAAAATTACAACCTTTACCAGTCGCTAAACGACTATAAGATTCGATTACATTTAACTTTATCACTAAGCTTCCTTTATCAAAAAATCCAATTACAAAAATCCATTACGACAGTATCTTCGTAATCCTTAATCGATTTAGGAAATTCTTATATTTCCTACCTTATAATAAAAATACCGATATAAAGCAACTCGCATACATTTTCTTTAAACATATTTTAGATACTTACGGACTTCCAACGGAAATTGTTTCAGATAAAGGCACTACTTTTACTTCGAAATTCTGGTAAAAACTAATAGCTTAACTTAGACTAAATTACAAATTATCCAGCGCATTTAAACCCTAAATAAACGAACAAACGGAAAAAACCAACCAAACGCTAAAAACGTATCTACGGTATTATATCAACTACGAACAGAACAATTGGATCGAGAAATTACCAGTTACACAGCTAGTCTATAACACTAGCTATTACGAAAACATCAAAATAACGCCAACAACTACCAATTTTGGTTTTACACCTAAAATCTACCGAGATTTATACAAAGATAAACCAGCCAACATTAAAGCAATTCTTATTTTAAAACAACTAAAACAGTTATACGTAAAAATAAAATCAAAGCTTAATTTCGTACGCAACCAAATAAGCAAATACTGTAACCAAAAAAGGTTAAAGGAACTAACCTTTTCGGAAAAGGAGATAGTTTATCTAGCTACCAAAAACATCTAAACCAAAAGGCCAAACAAAAAACTCGATTTCAAATACATCGGCCTATATAAAATCGCTAAGAAAATCTCAGAAAATAACTATAAATTAGAGCTACCGCCGAAGGTTAAGCTCCATCTAATCTTTTATATTTCCTTATTGGAGTCAGCAGCCGATACGATCAAAGTTAATACAGGATAGGATAAGGATAAAAAAGTTATAAAAGATATACCAATTACGAAGCAGAAAAAATACTAAATATACGCAAAAGAAAGGAACTTACTTAATACCTAATCAAATAAAAAAACTACCTAGACTCCGAAAACACCTAGGAACCCGCAAAAAACCTTATAAACGCCCAGCACCTTTTAAAGAACTTTTACCAGCAACGCCGGAAGCGTCAAGGTTAAAGGTACTTCAATCCGCGTTGCTCAATAACGGCCAATCAGTATTTTCAACCCTAAACCATTCCGAAAAGTCTGTAACTCGCGTAACTTATGCGGCCCGCAAAGCCGTTTCGCGTTCCAACCTTTCCTGCTCCTCCAGTTCGTTTAAAAACTGAAGCCTACGATTTACCATTTAATTACCCTTAAATTAAAGGAATTTTTGCTGATGCCGTAATCGCTGGAAACGGACGATCGCCTTATTCATTTCTTTTTGCGATTAAAATAATCGCTCCTCGGCCAAAATTTTCTCGCGTTTTAAACGTTCCGCTTTTTTATTAATGTTGCGCAAGGAATTAAAAAGAATGCCCGATCTATCGCAATTCCGTTTTTTCAGAACGCAGTTTTTATAACGAACTACGTTTTTTATTATAACATATTCTTCCTTATGTTTAAAACACGCCGAACAAAGCATAACTTCGGAACCTTAATTTCGAATATAAACAGCCAGGTTTTCGCGTTTTTCCTTTTAATTAAAACGCTTACGAAATGTTTGCTTTTCGACACGGTTAGGCATAACGACGAAAAACATGTAAAAAAATAATAATAAAAAAGAAGAAAAGTTATTTACTAAGCAAATGCAACAAACAAATTAATTTTTAAGGGCAAAGATCTTGGAAAAAGGAAAATCGTATTATAACCAAACAAGCTTGGCCTATTGGCAGACAGTCGGAGGTTATATGGATTACCTCCGATCCAAAACCTTAGGTTACGTAACGTATATCCGAATGGATCTACGGATCCAAACGGATCAGTATGGTATGGATCCGAATGGATTTTCGGATCTATAGGGATTACAGCAAATAAATCCGAATGGATTCTCGGATTTAAAGGGATTCCGTTTAAGATATATACGTTTAGTATTTCTCATAATTTAGATAGCACCAGCTTGCAATAACAATTGGTTACCCAGATCTACATCTGCTATTACCAGACGTAACTATCGCTTTATTACTCAGATTTCCACGATACCACTGCCAACATAAACCGTACGACTAGGTTTAATAGTTGGTTAAGCCTATAGCCGTCATAAGCAAGCATAATAAGGGCTGTGCATTAGAAAATCCTGATGGCCCTAGCTGCCTATTTGGGCTAATACATACTGAAATGGTGCAGGGTGCCGGGCCAGGGGGCATGGCTTGACTGATCAGTTAGTCAGCTCCACATGCGTATTTCTAGGAGCTCTTTCATCGGGCGCAACCCCGAGACCTGTTCATCACCTTTGTTTTCACCGATCGATCATCGTTCAGACATACACATCTCTATTCTAGAGTCTGATTCAACTCGGACCCCAAATACAGTGTTTTTATTTTGCCTTCATTACCGCTGCACTCGGCTATTCTATCGTAACCCGCCCATCAAAGATGCTCTGATCGGAACTGAGTCTCCCCGTCCCAATTCAAGTGGCTGCCAAGGAGAGGATACTGGCTTTTGTTAGCTGCCGACGGACCTCAATCTCCGATTAACAAGTCGGAAGGAACGGAAGGGACGAGGTTCTGATCAGATGCATTTGGACTCGAATACGACTACGACTACGACAATGGCTACGGATACGATGACTTGAGCGGCATGCAATTGACGACCGCGACTATGACAAGGACGCGACCCTTTGCACGATCAATGAGAGAAAGCTGTTAAATTGAGGCCTTATCACGAGAACAGCTTTACTCGGACGACGGTAAAGGAGTACGAGCGCGTACAGGCGACCGGTTTTGGAGCATGGATTGATTACCCAAGTTCTGGACCGATTGCGCAATTCAGGATACCATACGCATTGACAGGAAGATTACGTGGCAAGATAGACTATGAGATTTAATTGACAAGGGCTGAAAAAGCCAAGACTGCGTCGCTGGCGACGTGGCTATTAGGATTTGGACTGATCAGAACAAGTGCAGCGACGACAAGATTGACGATATGGACAGGACAGCGAACACGAGCAGAAAAAGGAATAAGGCTGTGGAGCTATTTATTTTACATGCGAAAGGAGAGTACCGAAAAAGGAATAGCGTCCTCCAACATAATGCAGGAATCAGGAAAGAGACGTTACAAAACATATTTTGGACCTTCCTGGCGCTGATCGGACAGCATCCAATTTGGTTATTGTTAGGCGGTATTATTTGGGATTTACTTTTTCTGTTAAGCTTGAGTGTTGTGGCGCTTAGGTTGGCAGTAAAGGTATTGATTAGCAAGTTGGAAAAGGTGCGATTAGATGACCAGCGACGCAGCGATGATCAGGATAAAGCTATTCGGACGGATGGTAAAAGGAGGAAGTTGCCTGCCTCTTAGGTCCGAAGGAAAGGGAAAGTGTACCCAAGATAATTATCGCGGACAGTTATCTACCTTATGCCTAGATATACTTCCGTTGGAGCAGCATCTCAGAACCCAAGTGATTTAAGGATTGGTAGCACTAATCAGTCTGAGATAGGCTTTAGCAGGTTTTCCAGAGGCCCATCGAAGCTTTCTGAGATTGCTACTTAGGTTTATTTACATCACGGATTATTGCCAGCACCGAACTTCCCTAGCCCTACGAAAGGTCAGAACCCCCCAGATACGACCGCTTAATACCGATCGACAGAGAACCCTTACGACAATGAGCCTAGCGAGACTGAACCCCAGAATACTAGCAGTCCGATTGGATCCCTAGAGCCAGCCAAGGATACGATCACCCAAACGAACCCAGGAATCGTTGTCAACCTACCGCAAGGACGAGAGCTTATATCAGCCCAGAACTCAGAGTTATTTATAGGATTGGAAGTACCTACACCGGACGTTATACCCTTTGGACCTATTGATCAATCTGAGTACGATTTCCCTGCTGATATCATGGACAAGCTTTCGTCTCTTATAATCCTCCCGGATTTATCGGCCTTCCCGGACCTTCGCTTTTCAGGAACTGGAGCTACCGACTGGCTTAAAGGGGTCAACAGACTGTTTACGAAGTACAAGCTTAAGGAATCTGAGATGATCGCCGAGTTACCTTACTGGACTGACAGCCCCTCTATGAAAGACCGGGTTAAAGCTGTACTTGATGATGTAACCCAGTGGAACGAAGCGTCCAAGCGCATCCTAAAGACCTTTAAGCTGCAGGACCCAAAGCAGATTCGGACCGCCAAGGATCGATTGAGGACTTTGACGAAGCAAGCTCAACGTAGTGTCCCTGATCACGTTTATAAGTACTGTCTGGAGCATGCTGCTAGGGTAAGAGACATCCTGGAAGAAGCCAAGCAGAAAGGCAAGACAGTTACCAAGGACGAGTATACTGAAAGCTTATTGGAAGGGCTATCCGCTAGTTGTCTCGAAGGGATTCTCAACAATTCGTCCATGAAGCTAGAGGACCTGTACGCAACCAGCTACGACAATGCTTCGACATTAATCAGAGACTGGGCCTTGAATAAGGCAGGACTCCTTAGATATGAAAGACGTGGGCGATAGCAAGGAGGTGTCCGTTTCGACATTGATCAAGAAGAAGAGGAGCGGTCCAACCCGACTTAACAGTCCAAGCAACAACGACCAGGGAGCCCTCAGCCGCGACCGAAACCATCCAACCGTATTGATTAGGTGTTAGAGATTACGAGTGCGCTGCAGGACCTAAAGATCGCACAGGCCCGATAGATCCAGAACCTAAAGGCTTTTAAAGAAGAGATGCGTAACCGAGAGGCAGCCCGGACATCACAGTACTACGCACCGCCAGGACAGGAGGCACCTTGGGCATACAACTATGGTGCCGACCTATCGATCAATGCAGTTAGTCTCCAGGCGGATGATTATATTCGACTAAGTCCTTACCGTGGACGAGGTGGATACCGAGGTCGAGGAGGTTACCGTGGAGGTTATCAAGGTCAAGGTGGACGCCTTGGCAACCCTGATCAAGGTACCTGTTGGTTCTGCCTGAAGCCAGGATATACTATGCAGAAGTGCCGTCTGTTCTTCAACATGGAAACTACAGGGCTGGTCTCACTCGCCGACGATGGATATACCATTTTCCTTGGATCCCCGGAAGACAGAGCAACGTTAGGCATGATTCAGTTCCCTCAGGTCCTTAAGAGCCAGGCGATCGAGCAGCAGATCCCAATTTGGAAGAAGATCTCAGAATGGATCCATGGTTCGCCAGCTTTCCCTGCCCGACTTAAGGAGAAGATGCGGTACTTTGATCGGCGAGACGATATCTTCAGGGGAGTAAACAGTCAATCAACCAGCCCTGACCCGGATACCAATAGTCCAGCTGAACCTCAGAAGCATATTACGATCTTGAAGCCAAATCGACAGGAGCCCGACACTGATCAGAACAGGGTGACCGAGATTAATATGACCCATTTCGTCGACCATAATGGAGAGCCATTTTATAGAGAGGTACCGTTGCGTAAATGGCTATAGAGTGACCCCATCGAGAGCAAAGGCACCCGGCATCTGGAGGAAATCAGAGCCCTGGAGATCGACGACTCTGATCAGCCGACTGTGCTTACTAGCGTCATGATGGCCAAGCGTTCCAGGGATGACGAAGACGAATTTGAAGGCACAAAAAGGAACAAGACCGAGTACGAGACTGATGACGACGAACTGATGTACGAGGGACCCACGTTCCATAATATGGAAGTCGGCGCTCAGACAGATAACACCCCCCAGATAGATGCCAGTACCCCACAGGCAGACGATGGGACCCAGACGGATAACACCCTTACCCATGGAGGCCTGATCGCTAAGCATATAGTCAAATTCTGGGAGAAGAAGATCCGGGAGAACTCCAAGAGGAAGTTTGAAATTACTTGGTCCGAATTAATCGAGGTCTGCCCAGACTTCGGAAAGGCTTTCAAAAATTTCATGGCCGCTAAGACTCTGGAGGCACTTAGTCGCAAGAACAAGGAGACGATCAAGATGACCGAGGCTGAAGTGCGAGGATCAGAAGTCCCAGAAGCAAGAAGACCTGCTAGGATCCTTACCATGGATATCGGTTACAAACCAAAGAGCCAGAAAAAAGCCAAAGTTCTGTCGATCCAGCAATGCAGTCCAACTGAATACATCACCCCCTTATTCAGACTGGCAGTCAAAGTAGGCCACGGAGGCGGCGAGAATCTGATCAGTGGAGTTATCGACACTGGAGCAGAATCGAGCGTCATAGTTGCGTCGTACGTCAAGCGACATGGACTGGCCATGCGACAGACCCGCGTATCGTTCTTAGGCTTCAATTCTCAGAAAAGGACTCCATTCGAAGGCATTGTCGAGGCTCCCGTCTGGCTAGCTGGCCGATCAATCACCATTCCATTGTTTGTCGTCAGTGACCATTACGCTGCGCAGCCATTGATCCTGGGACTTAACTTCATGGCCAAATCGAAGATGACGCTTAATATGGACCCGGACGTGATGGAAGGAACCCTGGAGTTTGGCCCGTCG